>CM046041.1:4032138-4339804 GCA_025215565.1 Flaveria ramosissima
TAATGATTCACATAACCAAATAAGATGAAATTGTATAGTAAACTCCCACAACCCGGGAACAAGTTTCAAAAGATTGTAATTGTTTACACATATCAACATTGTTCAAAAGATTGTTTGTCAAAATATGATAAGTCCCAAAAATACATCCTAGGGTCTCCACTAAGGCAGCACACCTAGATTCATGGACTCGCATGATCACCTGAAAAGATATGCTTTAAACGGTCAACATAATTGTTGGTGAGCTCGCAGGTTTAAGTAAATAAATGTAAGTGATGCTGTAATAAGTAAGCGTAATGGAATACTGTGAATACAGTTATATACACAAGTAAAATCACATGACATGAGCTTTGCAACCAAACCTAGCGACGTACACAAAGAAATTGTCGGCATATATTCACCCAAGGGCCCGTTCCTGGGGCCACTAATGGTACCAACTAGTATACCATCTAACGAGGGTGGGGGTGTCAACCCAGTAGTACTACCAATACCTAACCGTCGGTTCCCACACTGGAATTAAATAGTTGCAAAGATAGAACCACACAGCAGACCCAAGCATGTATCAAATAGTACTTGCAACATAGTATCACGTTGATTCCTTGTATGTAAAATGTAAGTAAGTTGTACAGCATTGAAAATGAGTAAGCATACTTTTCCCCCAAGTTGTAAACGACTGAAATATTGTATAAGCGTAAAAGGGGCCACGTAACTCACTTGTTAGGTGGTAAGTATGTATGATCAATGTAATCCCAAATGTTGAATGCAAATGAACAGTCAAAAACCTATTGACAGTTATTGATAAGCATTAATGATATGATATAAGCGCGTAATAATGTTCGGTCGGTTCGGATCGTATCGGCTGGGTCGCGTGTAACTCACACAAACAGACACACGTACTAGACCTTATGTAGATCCAAGTACAAGACATTGTCGCCATTGATGGTGATGTTTGAGTAAAAGTCTCATTGTTATTGAAGAAGTATTGAATAAGCGTCAATAGTTATAAGTCGATTGATAGTTGTAAAACGTCAGTTTAATTTGTTTAGAATAGTATTTGTGCCCTTTTTAGCGTTGACTTTAATATTTGTGGCCGAACAATGAATATTGTGTTAATGTTACCTCAACATCACACGTCGTACTCACACAACGCACAAAGGAAATCAAACACAACAATTACAGTCGCACGACAAGACCACACGCACGACTCAACCTCCATTCGCACGAATCAACCCTCAATCGTGCGAATCAGCTTCATTCATACGATTGAGCCTTCATTCGTATGACTGGCATTCAGTCGTACCACACAACACCCAATCGCACGACTCAACCTCCATACGCACGAATCAACCTTCAATCGTGCGAATTAGTTACTTTCGTACGATTGAACCTTCATTCGTGCGATTGGACTCCAGTCGTGCGAATCACGCACATTCGCATACACTCAGTCGGTCACCTGACTCAATCACACACAATCATTCATACGCATGACTCAATCGCATACATTCATTCGCACGCATGACTCAATCGCATACATACACACAGTCGCATGACTCAGTCGCACGACATGCCTAGTCACACAACTCAGTTGCATGATTGACTCATACGCATGGTTCAGTCGCACAACCCACTCAGTCGCACGGCTCAACCGCATGACAGACCCAGTCGCCTGAACAGCAGATTCGCGACTGTGGTCGGGATGAGCAGCCCCCGAGCTGCTCTTAACGCGGGTTTTACACCACAAGGACTTCTAGAAACACTCAACAAACATACACAAACATGAAACACAAGCAGAAGGACCTCACACGCACCCATACGACCTTGTGTGTTCGGGTTGAACCCGAACACCCGAAACCCTAGATTGGACAGTCGTGAAAAGGCAAGAAAAGAGACAACCAAAGTTGTCTACCGGCTAGAAATGAGTAGATGAGGCTGTGGATGAAGTCTAGACGACGAAAACGAGACCACACGGGTTGGATTTGGTGCTAGAATGAAGAAGATGTGTGTGTAGAGAGTGAAAAGATGAAGAAGATGGTGAAAATGGTGAATTAGGGCTGGTATGGGGTTTATATACCCAGCCCAAGTTTTCAAAATTACAAGTTTAGTCCCTACACTTAACCCCCGAGTTTTTCCCAAATTTGGTTCGGTTGAAAAACGACTTTATTAGATGTTTTATATTAATTGTAAAAGTGCATTTAATGATATTATGACTTAAGAAATGCTTTTGTTAATGACGTTTAATATATATAAAAATGATATTTTTGGCGGTTTCGAAGATGAAAGTTTTAAATAGTTTTTAAGGTTAACACATGGTTATAATGAACACACACACAATGATGATAATGTACACATGATATCCACATAAAGAGTCAAATAAGGATGAGGAATGATCGATCAAAGAATAGTTAACGGAAAATCACGTTAATTGACGGACCTTAAGGTGACGGATGTCACACCACACCCCACTTAAACTAGTCACACTATCCAATTTTCACTCTCTCTCATACATGCAAGACTCATCTTTTTCTCTCATCTTAGAAGAAAAACAAGGCTGAAAAAGGGCCTCTTTCTGGCGATTTTGGTGCTCAAATCCTAGCAACAAGGTGTTTTGCTTGATGCTTGTGGGTATGGATGCTTGAGGACACCTTTCCTTGGTGTTTTGGTCATTCAAGAATCTCATCTTCTTCATCAAAATCTCGTTTTTCCAGCAGCTTTACAAAGGTGGTTTGTATCTCTTATTTTGGTTGTTATTTGTTCTTGATAGCTAGTTCATACACATATATATGATCCTATGTTCTTGGGTTTGTTGATGTTATGTTATTAACCTTAATTTTAAGATTATAAATCAAAACATTAAGGTTTTATTCCGCTGCGTTTTTTCATGTTTAAATGGTTAAACTACTTTGATAATGGTCCAACAAACCCAACATTGTCATCTAGAGCCGGATATGTGAATGACTAGCTTCTATTATCCTTGTAAAATTGGTTTTATGGGGTTTAACAACCTAATAGGGGCTGTTTTGTGATGTTATGATGAATCCCCAACCTTTCAAGGTTATATCTTACATGCTTATGATTAAACCTTGAAAGAAAAGATATCAAAATGGTTGATTGTGTTTTGTTTGGACAAAGACACCCTAAATTCTTGGTTTATGTTGGCTGAAAAATTAGGGTTAAATGGGGATTTATTTTGGTTCTTGGATGTTGTTTCATATTGGTGCATAACCTAGCCAAATCGAACGACTCCTTTCCAAGGGGAGACTTTGAGTAAGACTCGATCCCCAACGTTGAATTCTAGAGGCTTCCGACGGTTGTCAGCATAGCTTTTATGCGATCTCGCGCGGCTTTTAGTCGATCTTTGATTTGAAAAATCTTGTCAGTTGTTTCTTGAATGATCTCTGGGCCTGTTAGTTGGCTTTCACCAATTTCGGCCCAACAAACGGGAATCTGCATTTCCTTCCATACAACACTTCAAATGGAGCACATCCAATGCTTGTATGGTAGCTGTTGTTGTAGGAGAACTCAATCAACGGCTGATGAGCATCCCAACTACCTCCAAAATCGATTACACACGCTCTCAACATGTCTTCTAGCGTCTGTATAGTTCGTTCACTTTGGCCATCTGTTTGAGGGTGATAGGCTGTACTCATATCTAATCGAGTGCCCATCGCTTTCTGTAGTGTCTGCCAAAATCGTGAAGTAAATCGACTGTCACTGTCGGATATGATTGACACCGGCACCCCGTGCCGTGTCACGACCTCTTTGATGTACAATCTCGCCAACTTATCCATCTTGTAATCTTCTTGGATAAGCAAGAAATGTGCTGATTTCGTCATTCGATCAACAATGACCCATATCGAGTCATGACAGCTGCTTGTTCTAGGGAGTTTGGTAATGAAATCCATAGCTATGTTCTCCCATTTCCACTCGGGAATTTCAGGTTGCTGTAGTAATCCCGATGGTTTCTGATGTTCAGCTTTAACTTTGGAACACGTCAAACATCTGCTGACGTATAAGGCAATGTCTTTCTTCATGCCTGGCCACCATTACAGATCCTTGAGATTGTGATACATCTTGTCTGCACCAGGATGAATAGAATATCGCGTCTTGTGGGCTTCATCCATGACTAAGGTACGTACACCTCCCCATTTGGGTACCCATATACGATCCATGAAGTACTGTATACCGTCATCCTTGCGAATCATCTGTTTATCTAACCCTCGAAATTCTTCTCCTGCAAGGTTTTCTTCTTTCAATGCCTCACTTTGTGCAATTTGGATCTGAGCTTTCAGGTTCGTTTGAATGGTCAATCCCAAAGCTCGTGCACGTAGTGGTTTCACACGTTCTTTACGGCTTAAAGCATCAGCCACCACGTTAGCTTTCCCCGGATGATACCGGATTTCACAATCGTAGTCACTAAGAAGCTCTACCCAACGTCGTTGGTGCATATTAAGTTCCTTCTGATCCAGAATATGTTGGAGGCTCTTATGATCAGTGAAGATGATGCATTTGGTTCCATACAGGTAATGCCTCCAAATCTTGAGTGCAAATACTACAGCGCCCAACTCAAGATCATGAGTGGTGTAGTTCTTTTCGTGCACTTTAAGCTGTCGCGAAGCGTAGGCAATCACCTTATCCTTCTACATTAGTACACATCCCAATCCTTGATGTGACGCATCACAGTACACCACAAAATCATCAGTTTCGTCTGGGAGAGACAATATAGGCGCGTTGCACAACTTCTCTTTCAACGTTTGGAACGCTTGTTCTTGTGCATGTCCCCAGTCAAACTTCTTGTCTTTCTGAGTAAGCAGGGTTAATGGCTGCGCGATCTTTGAAAAATTCACGATGAAGCGACAATAATAACCGGCCAATCCTAAAAATTGTCGTATCTCTGATGGTGTCTGGGGCGTATCCCACTTCTTTACCGCTTCGATCTTGCCGGGATCTACATGAATCCCATCCTCATTAACCACATGACCCAAAAACTTCACTTCCCGCAACAAAACTCACATTTTGAGAACTTGGCGAAAAGTTTCTCATCTCGTAGCAGCTTCAGAATTGCCCGAAGGTGTTCTTCATGATCCTCTTTTGATCGGGAGTAGATAAGTATATCGTCTATGAACACGATCACAAACTTATCCAAGTAAGGTTTGCACACCCGATTCATTAGATCCATAAACACAGCTGGTGCGTTAGTCAGCCCAAACGGCATGACCAAGAACTCATAGTGCCCATAACGAGTTCTGAACGCAGTCTTTGGTATGTCCTCCTCGAAAATCCTTAGCTGATGATAACCAGAACGAAGATCGATCTTTGAGAATTACGAAGCTCCTTGTAGCTGATCAAATAGATCGTCGATCCTGGGGAGAGGATATCGGTTCTTCACCGCAACTTGTTCAGTTCACGGTAGTCGATGCGCATGCGGAACGATCCATCCTTCTTTTTGACAAATAGTACCGGTGGTCCCCACGGTGAATGACTCGGTCGAATAAAACCCTTCTCCAGTAGTTCCTGTAACTGACTAGACAACTCTTGCATTTCGGATGGCGCTAGTCGATATGGCGTCTTTGCTACCGGTGTAGCTCCAGGAACCAACTCTATACGGAATTCCACCTGTCGTGGAGGAGGCAAACCAGACAAGTCATCTGGAAATACATCTGGGTAATCCCGTACCACTGGAATATCTACCAGTTTCCTCTCTTCATCTTTCTTTTCAACCACATGAGCCAGAAAAGCGTAGCACTTCTTTCATAGACTCTGGCGTGCTTTCATGCAGGAAATAAGCTTTAAGTTCTTTCCCGGTCGTTCTCCCTGAATCTTGAGTACTTCCCCATTTGGCATAGGGATACGTACTACTTTGTCTCGACAGACAATCTCTGCTCCGTTTTGCGACAACCAATCCATGCCCACAATCACATCAAAACTTCCTAACTCGAAGGGTATCAAATCTATATCGAAGGCATGATTCTCCAATGTTAACGAGATTTCATCAGCCAAACAACTCTACCATTGGCCATTTCTACAGAGTAGCTAGTTTCTAGCCTACTAGGACTCAAATCAAGCAATTGCACAAACTCAGAAGATATAAAGCTATTGTCTGCTCCAGTATCAAATAATATATATTCGAAGTGATGATTGAGTAAGTGCGTACCCGTGACAACATTCGGGTGCTGACGAGCATCATTGGCTCCAATGACAAATGCACGTCCCCGAGCTGCAATCCCCTGAGTAGTTGGGCCTTGATTCCCAGCTATGGCCATCACTTGCTGCTGGTTGTTTCCCTGTTGACCCGGTGCCCGATTCAGCCTAGGGCACATGTTCCTGTAATGATCAGGGCTTCCACACTCAAAACAATCCCTTGCATTCCTGGCGGGGTTAACCGCGTTGACGGGTGCTACAAGATTCGGCGCAGTTCTACAGTCTCTCGCCAAATGCCTCGGGCGCCTACAATTCGCGCACACCCGGCACTGCACTCCTGTGGGATGATGATAGTTGCACCTGTCACATTTGGGGTGCGGCCCCACATACTCTCTCTTGGCCTGAGACACGGCCACAAAATTCCTAGTCGTCTTGACCCTCTTATCAAACTTTCCGGCACTCGACCGGATCGATTCCCCAACATCCTTTCGCTTCTCGGCTCCTCTGCCCAAAACCCCAGTTCTTACCATCTCATCAGTCAAAGCGCCAGCTTTCGAATTGCGCTTTAAATAGTAGGAGGAGCGGCTACTGTAACCATCGCTCTAATTTGAGGCGCAAGTCCCCAAATGTACCTCTCAATCCTCTTTGATTTCGGCGTGACCAGATGCGGAACCAATCTTACCAGCTCATGAAAACGATCGTATAAGCTGCATGCCCTACCATAGCATGCAACTCATGCATTTCTGCATCCTCAGTATTCCTCGGTGATCAAAGCTTTAAATTCATCCCATGACATCTGCATCGCAGATTCTCTTCCTCGAGCTTGAACCTGGGTGTTCCACCAGGTTAGGGCCTTACCCTGTAGTGAACATGTGGCATACTTGATTCTCTGGCTGTCGAGGCACTCACTAATGTCAATCACTGCCTCCATCTTTTCTAGCCACCTGGTTAGGGCTATCGCCCCACCTTTCCCATCGAATTCCCTCGGTTTACAAGCCACAAACTCCTTGTATGAACATCCCCGACGAGCATTAACAACCCCAGTTTCGATACCGGCTGTACCACCATTCCCGGTCTCCTGGTTGCTTTCGTTTCCGGTCGGGTTTCCGTTTCCCGTCTCAGTTTCGATCCCACCATGGGCTCTTTCTCCATTGTCTCCATCATCGTTGCCACCATCCCCATGAGGGTGGTGTTGCTGGAGTGCGTCGCTCACTTGGGCCACGATAGTAGGAATCAGTGCGGCCAACTGTTGAGCGATCAGGGCTGCCATATCAGCGTTCCCTGTTCCCTGACTGTTACTGGCAGGAGCATCATTTGTTCTCGGTGCTCTGCCTCTGCCTCTGCCTCTGCCTCTGCCCCTTGGGGCTTCACTCCCGCCACTATTGCTGCGGGTAACTCTTCGAGGCGGCATGTTCTAATCATAGAAAAGTAAACACATAAGCTTAAATCATTTCAAAGTGTATATCCATAACACTCATCAAGTCCAGTATTCCATGTCAATATCACACTTATTGCCATCACGCATCGCATGCAATTTGTGTAGTTCTCACACCATGAATAGGTAATGTCTCAATAATAATCCATCACAACAATTGTAAGTCTATGTATACAATCACGTTTAGTCTAGCGGAGGTTGTCTATTTCTTCCTCTTTTGAGGTTTCAGACATAACCATCCTCCGGGTTAATCTCAATGTCCAAGGTCAAGTGCATAGCATGATCTGTGAAGATCTCTTCGGGTTTAATACCCGGATTTGATAAATTAACTCGGCGCGCAGAGGGAACGGAAGATCCAATAGAAGTATCCCATAAAAGAGTGAGCACAAGGGCTCTCTCATAGGGTGGAAAGATCACATAACAAATAGATGAACAAATCAAGCAGCGAATCTACATGAAGGTTCCTAGGTTATAGTCTAGGTCAAGCGTATTGCCTAATTCTCTATAACCAATGGCTCTGATACAAATCTGTCACACCCCCGCTAAAAAAGGAAACACGGGGATGTGACGAGACCGGGATCGTCATAACACATGGTAAGCGATAGAGATGCAATATAATAAATGATGACAAGCGTGCCATGACGACACCCGACAACAAGGGGACTTGTGTCGTGTTTAGTCAATGTTCACGACAACATAGCCATAAGCATAAACATGATAATGATTCACATAACCAAATAAGATGAAATTGTATAGTAAATTCCCACAACCCGAGAACAAGTTTCAAAAGACTGTAATTGATTACACATATCAACATTGTTCAAAAAGATTGTTTGTCAAAATATGATAAGTCCCAAAAATGCATCCTAGGGTCTCCACTAAGGCAGCACACCTAGATTCCTGGACTCGCATGATCACCTGAAAAGATATGCTTAAAACGGTCAACATAATTGTTGGTGAGCTCGCAGGTTTAAGTAAATAAAATGTAAGTGATGCTGTAATAAGTAAGCGTAATGGAATACCGTGAATACAGTTATATACACCAGTAAAATCACATGACATGAGCTTTGCAACCAAACCTAGCGATGTACACAAAGAAATTGTCGGCATATATTCACCAAGGGCCCGTTCCAGGGGCCACTAATGGTACCAACTAGTATACCATCGAACGAGGGTGGGGGTGTCAACCCAGTAGTACTACCAATACCTAACCGTCGGTTCCCACACTGGAATTAAATAGTTGCAAAGATAGAACCACACAACAGACCCAAGCATGTATCAAATAGTACTTGCAACACAGTATCACATTGATTCCTTGTATGTAAAATGTAAGTAAGTTGTACAGCATTGAAAATGAGTAAGCATACTTTTCCCCCAAGTTGTAAATGATTGAAATATTGTATAAGCATAAAAAGAGGCCACGAAACTCACTTGTTAGGTGGTAAGTATGTATGATCAATGTAATCCCAAATGTTGAATGCAAATGAACAGTCAAACACATAGTGACACTTATTGATAAGCATTAATGATATGATATAAGCGCGTAATAATGTTCAGTCGGTTCTGATCGTATCGGCTGGGTCGCGTGTAACTCACACAAAAAGACACACGTACTAGACCTTATGTAGATCCAAGTACAAGACATTGTCGCCATTGATGGTGATGTTTGAGTAAAAGTCTCATTGTTATTGAAGAAGTATTGAATAAGTGTCAATAGTTATAAGTCGGTTGATAGTTGTAAAACGTCAGTTTAATTTGTTTAGAATAGTATTTGTGCCCTTTTTAGAGTTGACTTTAATATTTGTGGCTGAACAATGGCTATTGTGTTAATGTTACCTCAACATCACACGTCGTACTCACACCACGCACAAAGGAAATCAAACACAACAATTACAGCCGCACGACAAGACCAGACGCACGACTTAATCTCCATTCGCACGAATCAACCCTTAATCGTGCGAATCAGCTTCATTCGTACGATTGAGCCTTCATTCGTATGACTGGCATTCAGTCGTACCACACAACACCCAATCACACGACTCAACCTCCATACGCACGAATCAACCTTCAATCGTGCGAATTAGCTACTTTCGTATGATTGAACCTTCATTCGTGCGATTAGACTCCAGTCGTGCGAATCACGCACATTCGCATACACTCAGTCGGCCACCTGACTCAATCGCACACAATCATTCATACGCATGACTCAATCGCATACATTCATTCGCACGCATGACTCAATCGCATACATACACACAGTCGCACGACTCAGTCGCACGACATGCCTAGTCGCACAACTCAGTCGCACGATTGACTCAGACGCATGGTTCAGTCGCACGGCTCAATCGCATGACAGACCCAGTCGCCTGAACAGCAGATTCGTGACTGTGGTCGGGCTGAGCAGCCCTTGAGCTGCTGTAAACGCGGGTTTTACACCACAAGGACTTCCAGAAACACTCAACAAACATACACAAACATGAAACACAAGCAGAAGGACCTCACACGCACCCATACAACCTTGTGTGTTCGGGTTGAACCCGAACACCCGAAACCCTAGTTTGGACAGCCGTGAAAAGGCAAGAAAAGAGACAACCAAAGTCGTCTACCTGCTAGAAATGAGTAGATGAGGCTGTAGATGAAGTCTAGACGACGAAAACGAGACCACACGGGTTGGATTTGGTGCTAGAATGAAGAAGATGTGTGTGTAGAGAGTGAAGAGATGAAGAAGATGGTGAAAATGTAGAATTAGGGCTGGTATGGGGTTTATATACCCAGCCCAAGTTTGCAAAATTACAAGTTTAGTCCTTGCACTTAACCCCCGAGTTTTTCCCAAATTTGGTTCGGTTGAAAAACGACTTTATTAGATGTTTTATATTAATTGTAAAAGTGCATTTAATGATATTATGACTTAAGAAATGGTTTTGTTAATGACGTTTAATATATATAAAAATGATATATTTGGCGGTTTCGAAGATGAAAGTTTTAAATAGTTTTTAAGGTTAACACATGGTTATAATGAACACACACACAACGATGATAATGCACACATGATATCCACATAAAAAGTCAAATAAGGATGAGGAATGATCGATCAAAGAATAGTTAACGGAAAATCACGTTAATTGACGGACCTTAAGGTGACGGATGTCACACCACACCCCACTTAAACTAGTCATACTATCCAATTTTCACTCTCTCTCATACATGCAAGACTCATCTTTTTCTCTCATCTTAGAAGAGAAACAAGGCTGAAAAAAGGGCCTCTTTCTGGCGATTTTGGTGCTCAAATCCTAGCAACAAGGTGTTTGCTTGATGCTTGTGGGTATGGATGCTTGAGGACACCTCTCCTTGGTGTTTTGGTCATTCAAGAATCTCATCTTCTTCATCAAAATCTCGTTTTTCCAGCAGCTTTACAAAGGTGGTTTGTATCTCTTATTTTGGTTGTTATTTGTTCTTGATAGCTAGTTCATACACATATATATGATCCTATGTTCTTGGGTTTGTTGATGTTATGTTATTAACCTTAATTTTAAGATTATAAATCAAAACATTAAGGTTTTATTCCGCTGCGTTTTTTCATGTTTAAATGGTTAAACTACTTTGATAATGGTCCAACAAACCCAACATTGGCATCTAGAGCCGGATAAGTGAATGACTAGCTTCTATTATCCTTGTAAAATTGGTTTTATGGGTTTTAACAACCTAATAGGGGCTGTTTTGTGATGTTATGATGAATTCCCAACCTTTCAAGGTTATATCTTACATGCTTATGATTAAACCTTGAAAGAAAAGATATCAAAATGGTTGATTGTGTTTTGTTTGGACAAAGACACCCTAAATTCTTGGTTTATGTTGGCTGAAAAATTAGGGTTAAATGGGGATTTATTTTGGTTCTTGGATGTCGTTTCATATTGGTGCATAACCTAGCCTTGACCTTGTGTTGGTTTGGTTTTGGATGATTTGTTTTGGTTGATTTCATTCTTTATGGGTTGTAATATTTATTCTTTTGTGCTTGTATTTGGATGTAATTTATTTATTCATTCAATGGTGATGTAATAGATAAATTAAGTGTGTTTTCCTTTATTAGAAAATTTGTATTAGGATATAAATTTTGTAAAAGAAGATGCACAAGATGGAAGCACAAAAGGAAGACACAAAGAGAAGGACTTGAAGCATTTGGATGCAATTTCAAGTGGGGTCTTTGGAGATCTCATCTTTTGTGTTGTATTCAACCCTTAGGAAAGACCAAATGACAACACTTGTGATGGCAAACAAGTGTTGTCAACATAGTGGCTATGTTTATGCACATGTGGTTGTTTTATATATGCTTGTTTGATTATCCATTTTATGTTGATTATTTGATATGTGGATATGCTTAACAATCTAAATAAATAATCGTAACAAGCTGAATTTTTGGGTTTCTTATCATTAAGTGACTAATAAAAGGTTATTAAAAGGATTTATGATTTCAAATAAAAGAGGTTTTGTTGATGCATGTATGTCCCTAGATCATGATTTGTAATGTAATAGATCTTGTCTGTCTGATTATGATGTAATATGTAATGATTAATGAAATGATATGGATTGTTTGTGTTTTGTAATGTCTAATATTTCATTAATGAGTCGTTATTGAGTTGATTAATTGGGTTTATGATTGTCTGAATGGTTACACATAATGTTATATTAATTAATACATTCAAACTTAACATAATGAAGTTCTCATGCGAATGGCCCATGCGAATGGACCATACGCATGAATAACTTCATACGATTGACTCAATCGCACGACTGAACCAGGAGACTGGACCAGTCGTATGATTGACACATAAGATTGGCTCAGTCGCACGACTGAACACTCAGTCGTGCGGATGAATCAACCGCATGGTTCAATCGCACGACTGAACCATACTTATGGTCCAGTCGCACGATTGAACAATACTAACCTATAAATAGACCCAATTCGTGGAAAAACATAAGCATTTATACCATTACGACTCCAGACGTACCCTAGCCGTCCAGAAGCCTCCCAAATCGTTCTCCAAGTTCACAGAACACATTAGATCGATTCCCAATCGACTTCTAACGTTAGATTCAATTCTTGATTGATTCTTCGTGTGTTCTCACTGATTGGATCACCAATCAAATAGGATTCCACACTATTTGATTTGGTTAACACGCTAATCACTAAGTATTTTCGTTCAAATACCAGGTCCTAACAAGTGGTATCAGAGCTTTGGCTCTTGATTACGTATTGATTCAATCAAGATTGCATAAAAGTTTGTGTTTTTGCACTAAAAACGCAATCTTTGGTGTCAAAAGTGATCTTGGACGTTCCCTGCTCATCAAAGTTTGGTTTCTACGGACTTAGGCGATTAGACATTGCGAAATTTTGAATTTTTACGGCTGAAACACGTCAAAACTAGAAAATTTCGCAACACAACAGCTTAAGTCGCACGAGTGACCCATTCGCACGACTGGACTCCATTCGCGTGACCATTCGCACGATTGGACCTAGTCGCACCTTCATTCGGCCGACTGAACCGTTCGTTCGCATAGCTCATACGCACCAGATTCATTGGAAAGACTGAACCAATCGCCCCGTTCAGCCGCACGATTGAACCAGTTGTAGAGTTCATACACACGACTAGACCATACACATCCTTCAGTCGCATCAGTGAAAGTTTGTTTGATTAGACTTAAAGTTATTCGCCATGGAAGATCAGATGTCAGCCTTTACTGCTGGGAAGGACTCTAGGATACAGAATCTGCTGTTGCTTGAGAGTGAGGTGGGTAATCATAATAAACCACCAAAGCTCTTGACTTTAGATGAGTTTCCCCACTGGAAACAACGTTTTGAGATCTACCTCAATGGAGTGGATCCTAATCTGTGGGAAGCCATCGAGATTGGTTATAGTACACCGGTGGGAGCTGATGGAGTTAAGCTAACATTAGGAGGGATGACGAACGCGCAGAAAGTTAAGTACAATGCAGAGAAAAGAGTTTATGCATTGATTACACAGTCTATCCCCAAAGACATATTCCACCAGTACTCAGAAAATAAGCAGTCCAAGAAACTGTGGGATGAGCTAGAGGAGAGGTATGATGGGAATGCTTCGTTAAAGGCAATCAAGGCCAAGGAGTTAAAGAAGGAATTCGATAACTTTTCATCGATTGGTAACGAGAGTTTAGACGACGTCATAGATAGATTCTACCATTTGATGAGCGAACTGCATACACATGGGGTGGAAACGACCATGGAAGAGAAAGTTAGTAACTTTGCAGACAGATTGCCTGATAAGTGGGCTTCATTCGTGTCTAACCTGAGACAGAATGGAATGCTTGCAAAGCTGGATATTAACGACTTCATTCTTAAGTTGCGAGAAGAAGCACTTAGGATGAAGTACAGAGCTCAGAAGTCTTCGTACACACAAAATCCAGCTTTGTACAACGCCACGCCACAAGCTAAGACATCTGGAGCACCTCTCCAGACTGCATTTGTGTCTAGCTCGTCGGGTCCTTCACATGCTTCTCCTTCAGGATCAGACACGTCAGGGTCTTCTTGTACCCACTATATTGGATCTGAAGCAAGTCCTACTAAACTGAAGACCGAGAACCTCGGAAATGTGACTGTGGAAGTAGCTCGAGAGCATATGGATCTTTTGGCTGCAGTGGTTCATTCATATGATGGACTTGTTGCAGGGAAGATTGGAAACTGCCATCTAGCAGACGAGGACTACGAGCAAGTGGACGAAATGGAGCTTGAGAGGATGGATATAATGTGGGCCTTAGCTAGTGCTGTCCGGAGGGCGAAGAAGTTTGTTAAAAAGACCGGACAGAACTTGGTAGCTACTAAGGATACCACATTTGGTTTTGACAAGAGCAAAGTGACCTGCTTCAACTGTGGAGAGAAGGGGCACTTCAAAAGAGAATGTGTCAAGCCAAAGAAGACGGGTAACGGGAACCCATTCTCGTCCTTTACTCGCCAAGACAAGCAAGCTTCCGGTTCTACTTCATCAAGCAAGGATCCAAAAGCCTTGACTGCTCATGATGATGAAGGACAGGATTGGAGCTTTAGGTTTGTCTCACCAGGGGAATCAAACATTGCAAATGTAGAAGATATTGATGATAATTCTGCGAGTGAAGGTGATCTAGTAGTTGAGATAGCGATGTCACATAGTGAAGAAGCAACTGCAGCCGAGGTCAGTTACAAGCCTAAAGAGGAGACTTCCACGTCAGAGACAGAAAAGACAGAATCACCAGAACCAGAGACATCTGATGCTGTGTTGATGGCTAACTCTTCTGAACCAACTCAGGTAAGTACTATTGACCAAATGTTTGATAATCATGCTTGTTCTGCTTGTGATAGTTTTAGGAATAGCATAGATGAAAAATTTGCTAGGTTATTAGATCATAATGATAACTTAGTAAAAGACTTGCAACTGTGCACTGAGGCTAATAGAGTACTAAAACAAAATGAGCATAGTTATAAAGAAAAGATAGACCTATTGACTAGACAGCTTAGGGAAACCGAAGTAGTTGCCTTTAACCAAGCTAATGACATTAGGTACTATCTAAACTCCCTAGAAGACACTAAGAAGCAAAAGGCAGTTCTAGAAGTAGAAGTGAACTCCTTAAAACAGAAACTGCATAGTTGGACTAGTTCTTCACACATAGTTCAACACTTAGTGAGAGAAAGAAATAACGGGGAGGGATTGGGTTACAAAGTGGTTCCACCACCACCTGAGACCTTGATGAACACTAAGACTAGACCAGTAAATAATAACCCCATCAAGGATCACGTGGTGTCTACTCCTCTTGTTAGTGATCCAAATACCTCATGTTCATCTATTAAATCTGGACACAAACAAAAGGAGGCCACTTCAAAGGCAAAAGGGAAATTGCCTTGTGTTAATCTGGAAAATGAATTTGAAAAAGTTAACTTAAAGTCAAGGTCAAACAGAGTCAAATCAGAACCTAAAAATACTTCTAATGTTAATTTTTCACAGGCTTCAAGTCAAAAACCAGTTAACCAAAAAGAGAAAGATGTTAAACAGGTTAAAACAGTTAACTTTGTTAAACCATTGAAAACATCAAAAGAACCATAGTCAAAACCTAAAATAATTGAGTCACACACTTCTCCATAGAGAAAGTTTCATCATAAAGTTGATAGCAGGTCGTGCTACAACTGTGGAGAATGTGGACACATTGCTTCCTATTGTCCTTTCTATCAAACACCTAGGAAAATGATTGAACTTCAGGACACTAAGCCTAGGTCTTCTAAGAGGAGCTCTCTGACTCCACCTAGAAGAACTAGTGAACCTAAAGTTCAACCTCTAAGCCAGTCGACTGTTTATCATAAACAGGCCTTGCACAAATTTGGCTTACGGAAAGAGAAGTCATCCTGCGTGTCTGATACTGATGACAAAAAGGAACCTGAGCTACCCTCACCCTCTAAGGGTCAATGGGTGGAGTTTATGATGTGTGATGCCTCTGGGAAACCCAAGCCAGTAAAGGCTTAGGTTCCTAACCTAAACTAATTCTTTACGTTGTATGTGCAGGGTGTTCGATACAGTGCTGAGACTAACACCTGGATTGTAGACAGCGGAGAATTCAGGCACATGACAGGAAATAGGGCCCTTTTATCAAACGTCAAGCAAATAAAAGGAGGGCATGTTTCCTTTGCTGGAAACAAGGGAGGCTATATCACAGCTCAGGGAGAAGTGGGGAATCAGAAAGTTAAGTTTGATAAGGTGAACTACGTTCAACAACTTCAAATAACTTACTTTCTGTTTCCCAAATCTGTGATAACGGATTTAAAGTCATCTTCGACAACAAGAAGTGTTACGTGCTGAAGAAAGACTACGTGATCCCAGAGGACCAAGTTCTGATGACTGCTTCAAGATATAAAGACCTTTATGTCTTGGATCTGTCAACAGCTGCTACAACGGATCATGAGGTTCAGTGCTTTCTATCTAAAGCTACTGAGAAGGATTCCATCTCCTGGCATAGGAGAATGGGACATATTAGTCAACGGAAGATGAATCATTTGATTCAAAAGGATTTGGTGAGAGGAGTTAATGTCAAGAACTTCCAGCTTCCTGACTTTTGTGTAGCTTGCAAGAAAGGCAAACAGACGAAGAAGTCTCATACGGAAAAGAAAGTTCATTCAATAGAACTTCCTCTTGAACTTCTTCACATGGATCTGTTTGGTCCAGTCAGTACAAAGAGCATTGCAGGCGACTTGTACTGTTTTGTGGTCACTGATGACTACTCAAGGTTCACTTGGGTAATGTTTCTGAAATCCAAATCAGAAACATTTGAGTCATTCAAGGAGTTAGTAACCACACTGGAATCTCTCTACAAGCTGAAGGTTAGACAAGTACGCTCAGACAACGGGACAGAATTCAAGAACTAGTGGATGGAGGCATACTGCAAGGAAAAGGGAATTGTGCATCAATTCACTTCTGCCTACACGCCTCAGATGAATGGCGTTGCTGAGAGAAAGAACAGAAGCTTGATAGAGACAGCATGGACTATGCTGGCAGACTCGAAACTGCCTATCCAATTCTGGAATGAGGCAGTGGCGAATGCATGTTATACACTGAATCGAGTCCTGATAGTCAAGCGCCACAGAAAGACATGTTACGAGCTACTACAAAGACGCAAACCAAATTTGGAGTATCTTGAACCTTTTGGCGCGCCGTGCACACTTCTGAAGAAGACACAAGAAGGCAAATTCAGCGAGAAGGCAGATGAAGGAATCTTTCTAGGATACAACATACCGAACAAGCGAGTTTACAACAACTCAACGGGTCTTGTAGAAGTATGGTGTAATGTTGACGTTCAGCGATATACCACACCACCTACTGGCAAAGGACCCGCCTACTTCTTCAACTATGATGGATTCTTCAAGTCCTTCAACATCCCTCTCTCTCCCTCGGATGATGAGTTAGCTACTAGGATGATGTATGATATCCTGAATACACCATCTAGCTCACAAGGAGAATCATCTACTCAGTCAGGGGGAGTAGTCGATGACAGTGACTACTCCTCTGAAGATGAAGCTGAAGCAGATGACCAGAACAGTCAGGAGGAACAGGTTCCAGTTCCTGAAAGTCCACAAGCATCTACCAGTGATGCACCTTCGACTTCGGAACCTCAAACTCCATCTACCTTAGATGCAGAACCGAATGTTCATAATCTTGGCTCCGAGGTAGTTGTTCCTACTACTCCAGGATCACGACTAAACGTCTATCATCCCCTTGACAATGTTATTGGGGATGTCAGATCAGGAGTACAAACCCGAAATCAGCTATACTCAGCTGATTATGCCTCGGTTATGGAGAAGGGTTACATTCATGATGGTGCTTATCGATGTTTTGTCTCGTAGGTTGAGCCAAAATATGTCAGTGAGGCACTAAATGATGAGGCGTGGGTGAGTGCCATGCAAGAAGAACTTCTTCAGTTCAAAAAGTTAGGTGTATGGACTCTGGTTGATAGACCCAAAGGTGCTAAAGTCATTGGCACCAAATGGGTACTGAAATGCAAGAAGGATGACCAAGGGGTCATTATCAGGAACAAAGCTCGATTGGTGGTTCAGGGTTTTCGCCAAGTCGAGGGGATTGACTACAATGAGGTGTTTGCACCCGTGGCAAGGATGGAAGCCATTCGTATCTTCCTTGCCTATGCATCGTACATGAAGATTAAAGTCTACCAATTAGATGTGAAGAGTGCATTCCTTCATGGGGAAATCAGAGAAACAGTCTATGTCAGTCAACCCGAGGGATTTGAAGATCCTTATCATCGGGATAGAGTTTATAAGCTCGACAAGGCTTTATATGGGCTTCATCAAGCTCCAAGAGCTTGGTATGAGAAACTCTCGACTCATCTTGTGAAACATGGCTTTCGCAGGGGAGTCATTGACTGCACGCTGTTTATTAAAGAAAAGGATGGCGACCTACTGCTCGTACAGATCTATGTTGATGACATAATCTTCGGTTCAAAGAACGAAGAGTTATGCAAAGAGTTTGAAGCAGTTATGAAGAAAGAGTTTGAGATGAGTGCTATGGGGGAGATGAAGTTCTTTCTCGGGTTACAGGTGGATCAGACACCAAATGGGATCTTTCTACATCAGATCAAGTATGTAGGAGACATTCTCAGTCGCTTTGACATGGAGAATGCTTCTGCTGCTGGGACTCCACTTGCTACGAATCACGATATAGCACCTGATGAAAATGGAGATCTTGTAGATGCCACGATGTACCGAGGAATGATTGGATCCCTCATGTATCTCACTGCCTCAAGACCTGATATCATGTATGCTACATGTTTATGTTCTAGATATCAGGCTAAGCCTAAGGTCAACCATCTTTGGAGATCTCATCTTTTGTGTTGTATTCAACCCTTAGGAAAGACCAAATGACAACACTTGTGATGGCAAACAAGTGTTGTCAACATAGTGGCTATGTTTATGCACATGTGGTTGTTTTATATATGCTTGTTTGATTATCCATTTTATGTTGATTATTTGATATGTGGATATGCTTAACAATCTAAATAAATAATCGTAACAAGCTGAATTTTTGGGTTTCTTATCATTAAGTGACTAATAAAAGGTTATTAAAAGGATTTGATTTCAAATAAAAGAGGTTTTGTTGATGCATGTATGTCCCTAGATCATGATTTGTAATGTAATAGATCTTGTCTGTCTGATTATGATGTAATATGTAATGATTAATGAAATGATATGGATTGTTTGTGTTTTGTAATGTCTAATATTTCATTAATGAGTCGTTATTGAGTTGATTAATTGGGTTTATGATTGTTTGAATGGTTACACATAATGTTATATTAATTAATACATTCAAACTTAACATAATGAAGTTCTCATGCGAATGGCCCATGCGAATGGTCCATACGCATGAATAACTTCATACGATTGACTCAATCGCACGACTGAATCAGGAGACTGGACCAGTCGTATGATTGACACATAAGATTGGCTCAGTCGCACGACTGAACACTCAGTCGTGCGGATGAATCAACCGCATGGTTCAATCGCACGACTGAACCATACTTATGGTCCAGTCGCACGATTGAACAATACTAACCTATAAATAGACCCAATTCGTGGAAAAACGTAAGCATTTATACCATTACGACTCCAGACGTACCCTAGCCGTCCAAAAGTCTCCCAAATCGTTCTCCAAGTTCACAGAACACATTAGATCGATTCCCAATCGACTTCTAACGTTAGATTCAATTCTTGATTGATTCTTCGTGTGTTCTCACTGATTGGATTGCCAATCAAATAGGATTGCGCACTATTTGATTTGGTTAACATGCTAATCACTAGGTATTTTCGTTCAAATATCAGGTCCTAACAGGTTTTATTAAAAAGAAACCGTAGGGTACCATGTATTTGAAAGCATGCGAATACAAGGTACATAGAGTTTTCATAACTAGAATTAATGAAAACTAAAATCCCTTTGGGAACAAGTTTAACACCATCCTTTTACACGACACTCGAATCACTTGAGAACTATTTGTAGGATAAAGGTCACCGAACCACTTTTAGGGAACTTGTGTGTTTGAGGTGGGCTTAACATATTTGTGGGATAAAGGTCACCTAGCCACTTGTATGTGTGAACTCACACGTGTGTGTAAGTAGGATGACTTGAATTGGAAACCATGTGCATAGGGTCACCGAAGCATGGCGTACAATGGTGTTGATGGGATTTTACATGCCGACTAAACATAAGATGTTTAACCGATCCCATAAAACTAGAAGTTGCAATAGGTTGCAATTGTCAAGGGTTGGCTACTTTGTTAATTTAAATAATGGGATAAAGGTCACCTAACCATCATTTAAATATAACATTGGATTCCAGATTTTAATTATTAATTGTCTATGAGACATGTAAAGGGTATTAATAATTAAAATGTAATTTTTCGGAAATACTAATATGGACTTTGTAATTTTGTAGAAATGACAGCAAACAACAATGCTACCACCCCGACCGTCCCTACCCTATCACTGAGAATCATCTTAGAAAGGGATCGTCTTAACCATGATAACTTTATGGACTGGTTTCGAAACTTGAGAATTGTTCTCAAGCAAGAGAAAAAGGCCTATGTCCTTGACGATCCCATTCCTGACCAACCCGACCCCGAGGATGTTGAGGCCTATAACGATTGGCTTAAATACACTGAAGATTCCATGTAGGTTTCTTGCCTCATGTTGGGAACCATGATTCCTGAACTCCAAAAGGACTTTGAGCATTATGGGGCATATGACATGATTACCCAATTGAAGGAAATGTTCCTTCAAGAAGCTAGGGTAGAGCGCTTCGAAACGGTTCGAGCGCTTCATGCATGTCGCATGGAAGAAACCCAATCGGTATCATCTTATGTTCTTAAGATGAAAAGCCACGTTGATTGCCTCGAGAGGCTTAAATGTCCCGTCACAAAGGAGCTGGCCACGGATTTGATCTTTAATGGCCTAACCAAAAGGTTTGAGACGTTCATAATAAATTACAATATGAATGGGTGGGACAAGAGCATTGGTGAGCTTCACGCAATGCTCAAAACAGCCGAGCAGGGATGGGTAGAAAGGTTCTACCTGTTCTCTTGATCAATGAGGGAGGCAATAAGAAAAGGCCATTGTCACACCCCAACCTTGACGGCAGAATCGTCGAGATGTGAGGGTTAAGATTGTTCACAGCCACATAACGCTATATTAAATTGCAAATATTATTTTTATAAGTCTTAAAATGAAATACAATCATAAGTCTCAAACATGAAATAAGTTCAAACATAACATAACATAATGTAATCCTTTTTATTTCTTTAACTAGGTCCAAGTCCTAGATTATTGCAAGCTTTCAAAGATCACTTTAAACTTGAGAAGGACCTGAAACATGATAAAAATAAAAGGTCAACTAAAAATAGTTGGTGAGTTTCCAAGGTTTTCATACATAATATAACAAGGTTAAAAGTAGCAATTCATGTCATAGGTCATAAGTTAGTAAGGTTATAGAACACATATCGTTACAACCAAACCTCGACTTGATTACAAGTATATAAGATTGGCTAAGTGTATTTGGTTCCCATGATGAACAAGCATACGTCATCAGGAGTCGGCAATACATCGACTTTAGCACCAAATAGGCTTGTCAGGCCCAAAGATCTAAGACGTCGCCAGGCTAGCAATAGTTAATGATTGTAAACAAACTATGTATCTCATATAATCACTTACAACATACAAATAACCATGACAAAATATAAAGATGAATTGCAAGTGCTTTACAAGTCTCAAACGTTTATAAGTGTATGATGTATAAGTATCATGTTTCACCCCAAAATAGTGTGAAATAAAGTAAAAAGGGGGCAAGGAAACTCACTTGACAATTAAGTATAAAATGAAGATCAATAAGAATAATGTATGTCGTTCCAAGATAAAACGTCACAAGGCACCTAAATATGTAAATATTACAAGATTTAGGTTAATAATAAGATTAACGGTTAACTTGAACTAGGGTATTAGAATTTTGGGGTTTTATAAATAAAATTTAGTGAACTCTTGCTTATGATTTGTTCGACAAAAGAAAGTATTATTTATAAGATTTTAAAGTAATTAAATCCTTTGTAAATAACTTGTGTAATTGGTTATAAAAATATATTTGAATACAATAATTATCATTATAAGTCTCTAATTAAGGAAAACATAAGGTCTAATAATAATAATTTAAACTATCATACAAATCTATGTTTATAAAGATATTTAGTTAAACCATTTGTAAATAATTTTTATAATAAAATTTTAAAAATGTTTTTAAAGAAATAATTTACAGAAAAGGTTTAGATGATTTTAAAAATATTAAGAGTTTGTGAAAGTTATTTCTATATTTAATATAATTTTTTATAATTAATTTAAGGCTAAAAACCTTTTTAAAAAAAACAGAGGGTGCCCGGGTTCGAACCCGGGACCTCTAGGTTAGGATGGGAGTGGGTAACTAGTGAACTAAGGCTCTCAGTCGTGATATGAAGCCTTGTTTTAAATCTTAAAAACCATCGCCAATGAAAACCCCAATTCCCATATAAACCCTAGTTTAGATTTGAACCAAATTGATCATCGAAATGATGATGATAACCAAATTAACCATGGGGCTTTTGTTTCCCATGATTAATCGAGCATATCGATGTATGTAACTTACCCGATTAGGTTCGAATTGAAGATGATTCTAACGAAGAACAAATCGCGACCGTGGTTACTCAATGGATGAGCAATCCTCAATGATAATCCAGTTAAACTTGCAGATAGCTTCGAATGACGATCTGGACTAAAAACCCTCTACCAATTTTGATTTTTGAACTCCAGAGGGTGATGTTCGACTCGTGTGCAGGTCGGGATGAAGATGATGCGTGAATTCGTTGTTTGCGTTTGATTCAGGTGAAATTGAAGGGTGTAATCGATTGGAGACAGATAGATGATTGACTAGGTTGAGTTAATTGAGTAATCATTGATGTTTAAGACTCGAACGGTTGTGGGTTTTAAGGCTTCGGTTATACATTCGATTAAGCTTAGTAACCGATGATTAAACGTCTTTAATTGGTACATTCAAGTTCGAAATGAGTTCTAGAACGGTTTGGAACAGTTTCGGGATCAAGGAAGGACCATTTTTTAACGTTTAAGAGGTGGCCGGAGCCCAGCCGGAGTTTGGCAGGAGCTCCCGCCGGAAAAACGGGCTAAAGGGGTGTTAGGACCTGGTATTTGAACGAAATACCTAGTGATTAGCGTGTTAAACCAACTCAAATAGTGCGGAATCCTATTTGATTGGCGATCCAATCAGTGAGAACACACGAAGAATCAATCAAGAATTGAATCCGACGTTAGAAATCGATTAGGAATCGATCTAATGTGTTCTGTGAACTTGGAGAATGATTTGGGAGGTCTCTGGACGGCTAGGGTACGTCTGGAATCGTAATGGGATGAATGCTTACGTTTTTCCACGAATTGGGTCTATTTATAGGTTAGTATTGTTCAATCGTGCGACTGGGCCATAAGTATGGTTCAGTCGTGCGATTGAACCATGCGGTTGATTCATCCGCACGACTGAGTGTTCAGTCGTGCGATTGAGTCAATCTTATGTATCAATCATACGACTGATCCAGTCTCCTGGTTCAGTCGTGCGATTGAGTCAATCGTATGAAGTTATTCATGCGTGTGGTCCATTCGCATGGGCCATTCGCATGAGAACTTCATTAAGTTAAGTTTGAATGTTTTAATTAATGTAACATAATGTGCAACCATTCAAACAATCATAAACCCAATCAATTCAATCACGACTCATTAATGAAATATTAAACATTACAAGTAACAACCAATTCATGTCATTTCATTAATCAATACAGATTACATCATAATCAGACAGACAAGATTCATTGCATTACAAATTATGATCTAGGGACATACATGCATCAACAAACTCCCCCTTGGACCTAGATCTATCTAATCTCTTGTCTTCTGCATTACCTCCTTATATTTCTTGTACTTCTCCTCCTTAGTGACTCCTGCGTGAATCTCGAACGCAAAGCAAAGTCGTATAACGTTTTGGAACTGGAGGGCTTGTACAATGTCTTGTGTGTCATAGAACAGTGGCCACTTGTATAATGTATAGACATCATTAGCAGACAAGTTGGTTAGCCACATTGGGTGGAATACGCTGATAGTATCCATTTGGCCCTCTTTATTCAGAACTATGACAGCTTCAGCAGTTCTCCAATCATAGTACCACCATTTGAAGTGTGGAGTGAAGTCCTGTGGCATTTCCCTGAGAGGGATTCTCGACATAGTGCGCGGAGGACTCCACTTGAACACAATTTTGGGTTTGCCAGTAATGGCATCAACCTCAGACCTTCTTATGTACCTCGTAGGCTGTTGTGGTCTGAAGTTAACCCATCTGGTGTGGTACTCCTTCTTCAGAGCAGCCTCGAACCAGCCTGACATCTTTCTTGGGTCAGCATACAGCAGCTTAGCTTAGCCAGCTGGTTGAGCTCAAAACCAGGTAGAGTCTTCAGATCATGTGGAAACCTGAAGTACTCTATGCCCTGTTCCCTCTTAACCGCATACACGTTAAGGTCATCAAAATAAGCCCACGAAATAATCCTGCCTGACACCTTATGGTGTTTCTTGACTCTGTAGAGCTTGGTGTAGGCATCTTTCTTTGGTGCAGCACGCTGGGCTCTCACTTCTTCAAAACAGGCAGCCCACTCAGCCTTTCGAATGTCTACGTCATCATTGGAGGCTTGGGCTGTTCCTTCAGTCTTTTCGGTTTCCTGCTCCATCTTGTCTAGTACCTCAAACGTATCACTGACTAGGGACTCACCCAGATTGGGGACCACATTACCCTCGTTGTCAGCGTACTGAGGGTACTCTTCTGCAGTAATATCTTCAACCTCAACTTCATCAACGTCATTTAGTTCTTCATCACTGGTTGAATCAACTGTTGGAGCATCCTTGACAATTTCATCAGGATTGATTCTGAACATCTCTGCCAGTTGCTCGTCAGATAGGTCATGAATTATTTCCCCTTCTTCAGGGGTATAACTCACAGACCTTCTTACAATCCCTTGCAGATCAAGAATCATGGTTAATTGAGTCTTGACCTGTTGAAGGGGAGCAATGTCAAACTCATCCCTTTGAAAGTTTGGATCTGTATGAGTTAAACATTCAACACATAAACCATTAGTAAGTAATCAACCAGAATTATATCAACTTAATATATAATATGTAAACATTCAACACACTTGTTTTTATTACATGATTCAAATACAAAATAAATAAATACATAAGACATCTAATCTGTACTTTTGTCTTGAATCATGGGCGCGTCGCTGGGAGGAGCAGAAGTGGTAGATGACTGGTCCTGTCGATGCTTCGATCTTCGCTCTTGACCAGAAGCAGAGGCCGATGCAGCCGCATCCCCTCCTTCTTCTTCGTCATCATCATCTCTACCTTCTGTCCTTTCTTCCTCAGTCTCTTCCTCATCCTCATCATCTTCCTCATCATCATCATCATCTTCATCATCACCATCTCCATCATCCCCATCACCCTCCTTTATCTTCAAGGGCTCATCCTTTGACCCCTTTAACCTCAGCATAATCGTCTTGTTGGTAGTCTCCAACTCCTCTATACGTTTGGCTGACTGTGCCTGCTGGTCCTGGAGTTGGGACATCTCGACTCTCTGAGCATCGATTAGCTGGGTCTGCTGATCTATCACCCGAGCCTGCTCTGCCATCTGCTGAGACTGGGCAGCAGTCAGGTCGGTCAGCTGGCGAATCTGCGCCGCCTTCTCCTCATCTGCAGCGAGCAGGCGCATCATCATACGGTTAAGCGCCGACAGCTGCTCCTCTACCCCGATGTGAGGTAGAGTAGATCCATAAACATGTGATGGCTGGACTGAAGGTCCGGCATGATGTGAGGTGGTGGTGGTAGTAGCAGTGGTGAATATGGGTTGGTAAGCAGGTGCTGGTGATGTAGGTGTGAATGGTATGGTGGTGGATGGGAAGGATACAGTGGTGGTAGGTAAGGTGGTGGCTGTGGTAGTGGAAGTAGTGGATGTGGTGGCTGTGGTGATGGGTGGTATGTCAGTGGAGGTGGTAGTGGTGGCTGTGGTGGTGGAAGTAGTGGCAGCAGTGGTAACGAAGGTCAGGCGACGCTTCTTCTTCTTCAATCCATGGGGTTGAGCCATCCTCTTCCTCCTAGTCCCGGTGGAAGTGGATGCTCCCCCTGCAGCTCTGCCCACTGAACCCGGAACATAGCTCGGGTCAGTCTCTCTCTCTGAGGAGTCCCGAGGGTGTTCACCAACCACCCTAAGCCCGTGGTCTGTGGGAACAACTTTGCTTCCCACAGTCCTAGTGAGGGGCTCCTCATCCGACTCCTCCTCCTCTTGATCACCAACAATGAACTCCTGATGGAAACCGGCCGTCTCGGCAACCTCTCCGGCAGTGGCAGACCCCGGGGGAATAACATCAGAATCAGTGCCTCTAGATGGAGCAGGCATATCATCCCCGGCGTTGCCGCTATCATCATCATCAGAATCCATATCTGGTAGAAGCAATCTCTCATCATCGGAGTCGCTGTCATCATGACGCCATTTGCGTCTGCCAGGCGCCACATACTGCTCGTTGGCCAGGTGGCCAATCAGTCTCTTCACTTGGGGCTTTACCTGCTTCCCCCTGTAAACTCTCATCCTGCCCAGAGTAGTATCATCCATAATCTCCAAGGCCACTGCGTCATGATTCTCTTTGGGCAACTGTGGCAGCTTCTCGTTGAAGACGAGCTGTAAGAATCTGGGATACATACAGAACCCCTCTTTACCCTTGGCCTCCAAGTTCTCCACCAAGTAGGAGAATATCATGCTGGAAAAGCTGAAGGGGTGGTTCAGAACCAGTGCCACGTAGGCATTTTAATCTGGTCTGAGAGGTCGTCAAACCCACCCCTCCTCGATGCCACACACTTGAGGATCACCTGTGCTAAGTACTTATACTGGGGGCTCAGGTTGCTCTTGTTGAGCACACCTGAGTTGATGTCCCCAGTGTACTTTATCCTCAAGAAGCATCCTCTCACTGTCAACGGATGTAGTCTAGTAGGATGATCAGTGTCGTCCCCAAACTCTAGGACCCTCTGAATGTCGGCAGCAGAGATCTCAATATCATGGCCTAATATGGAGCTCCTAATGCAGTACGGCTCACGGGAGCGGTCCACCGAGGCATTCTCCCAGAAAGCCTGATGGAGTGATCTATATGGCGTGCAAGGCATGGAGATAGCCTTATGAATCCGGGACCGTCTCAGAAAGGCTATAATGTCAGTAAACTCGGCCCCGTTCCTGGTCGTGTGATCCAAATGAGCACAGATGTTGTGCTTTGGATTTATGGACCACCTTTCTGCCATTTTCCTGAAACACACAAGACACAGAACAATTAGTACATAAGACATGAAAAATTCTGTCTTAAGTGTAAAGTTGAAAAACATTCTGATTCATTCGTGCGAATGAATCATGCGACTGAAGTCAGTCGTCTGTTCTTTCATGCGGCTGGACTCATTCTGGTCACTGTGACATGCGATTGGGTTCAGTCTGCTCACTGAGTCTGCGAATGGTTCAGTCGGCCGACTGAGCTCAATCGTATGGTTCATTCGGCCGAATGACCCAATCGCAAGATTCAATCGTGCGATTGAAGTTCATCCGGACGACCAGTCGCCTGTCTCAGTTGTTCAGTCGCCAATCGTTCGAAACTTCAATAACTATGTCTTTTAACCCAATTAACCGGTTCAGTAGACTCGCATTCTCGTTACTAATAACCTATTTGACTTAATTTTAACGTTTTTCTTAGTTTTAATAGGTTATTAGGGCTTTCTTGTCTCGGTTCAAGTTTCACAGTCGAATAATCAAACTTAGGGTTCCATCCTTCTGATTTCAATGAAACAAGACTTCAATCTACCTGTATAATGAATGGCGAACGTCAGTGAATCACAATAAACGATAAAACTAGGGCTAATAGAATTTTGGCAGCGTAACGGTAGGGAGTGCGATTTAGGGGCGATTTGGGAGTGATGAATGAAATGCGATCGACAGAGCCCTTTAAATACTGAAGCTGGGCTCAGTCGGCCGACTGGCCTCAGTCGCCCAGTTCATTCGGGCGACTCAGGCTCAATCGTACGATTGGCCCAACCAGTCGCATGCAACTGACCGACTGAGATTCAGTCGGTCGACTGGCTCAGTCGTGCCTTTCATTCGCATGTTCAGTTGACCGAATGAGTTTCAATCGGTCGACTGACTCATTCGCCCTCTTCCAATCGGTCGAATGGGCTATTCTGGTGAGCCATTCGTGCGAGTGGAAGCCATTCGCATGGTGGTCCATTCTCATGGTCCAATCGTGCGAATGGGTCACACTTAGTTAATTTTCTGCCATTTTTACCAATTTACTTTTAAACCCTTTTAAATTAATTAAATTAACGTTATGAGCCTTTGATCATCTCAGACATGATCCTTTTATCTCGAAAACATTTTGATCACCTCAGACGTGATCCTTTTAAACATTTTAGTCACCTCAGACGTGACCCTTTTAAAAACACTTTGTCACCTCAGACGTGACTATTTTAAACTTTCAAAGCATATATGGTCATCTCAGACATGACCCTTTTAGTGAGTTGATTCCCTTCTGATTTTCCTGATGTAGCCCGACACAAGACTAAAATTAAAATTAAAAACAACTAACTAATTTAAAAAAACCTTAAACTAATTACATAAACAAACTTATTATTTGGCTTTTTGTGAGAGATAAATCCAGAGAGTTATACCTACGGGATTTGGTTCGGGAGTAGACAGCTTCAACTTAGATTGATCATGTCTGGATCAATTCAATTTTGGAATCATACAGGTAAGTCAAATCATTTGGGACTAGTTATTAAACACTCTTGATGCTCAAATTCTCGGTGTTCATCCAGAGTCGTTAGCAACTTAAGGAAATCATACTGAAACTCTTAGATTTTCACATTGATTTGAACTTTTGAGAATGTAGCCACAATGATTGTCAGTATGTTTGTCCACTTAAATCCATACACAGACTTTTGACACAGACTGGTGACTTATTTAGGTTTAATTATTTCAACTAACATTTGTGGATCCCACACTTATATGGTAATCAACATTCCTCAGAAGCTTTTGAGCGGTCTACGGGTATTATTACAAGAAGAGACTATTCTTAGAGCTTTCAAAGAGAAGCCTGTCCTCAGGTCAGTGCCATCGCACAGCAGAGAGGCGGCAAACAACAATGAATTCTAGAATATCTAGGTTATGCTTATCCTCAGGTCAGTGCCATCGCACAGCAGAGAGGCACACAACCTATCTCCTTGTTAGAGCAGCTTATTTTATTTTACACAAAATGCACCAACAACATAAGTCATTAGCTTTATTGCATTTGCCTTTCATTTTTTCTTGCTTTGCTCTAATTATGGTCATCCGCACACATTTGTGGCGTTTAATTGCTCATTACCCCTTATTGGAATATATTTGATTGTGTTAACCAGTGATAAGATGGAAGCCCACAGTCAGTTGAACGACTTAGTTTGATCTTGAGATCACCAATCAGGTCTAATTGTCTATTGTGTTGAATCTACCAACATATCATTTGTGGTCTAGCAGCCTCTAAGTCTACTTTCTTTGTGTCACCTTAGGAGTTGCCAGTTTTCTATCATCTTTCCTTTTATATTGCTCAGACTACACAGACTTATACTTTGAACTTTTCATCTTTTCAAAACTTAAATTTTTAAAGTCCCTCTTGATATGTTCCTGTGTACTATCATTTTCCAAAGGTATTGAATCGGTATCACAGACACAATCTACCTTATTTCAGCTAGTTACTCCTTCTCCCTCAATTTTTTTTTTAATGTTAACTTGCTGACATATTCTCCCCCTAAAATACTAAAATCATTTCTGGTTTAATTATTTTAGGATTTTAATAAACAGCAAAATAACATGAGTTTAAATAAAACAGACGAAAATAAAACAAATAAAATAAAATAAAATAAACTTTAACTAAACTACATCGGACTACACATTATCATCATCAGGAATTACCTCACTTTTCTTTAACGCCGTTGACCTCTAGCAAATATTGAAAACGTGGTTTATCAAAGGCTTTAGTATAGAGGTCAGCGCGTTGAAAATCAGTATTAATTTTAACCACATCAATTAAGTTCTTTTCAAAGCAATCTCTTATGAAATGGTATTTAATACCGATGTGTTTGGTCTTAGGATGTTGAACCGGATTTTTAGTTACTGCAATTGCAGCAGAGTTATCAACAAAAATAGGAGTAGATGAGAATTTTAAACCGTAATCCCGCATTTGCTGTTGAATCCAGATGATTTGTGAACAGCAACTTGCAGCAGCAACATATTCGGCTTCACAGGTTGACAATGCAACCGATGTCTGCTTCTTACACTGCCAGGTAACTAATCTTCTCCCAAAGAATTGACACCCTGCTGATGTAGACTTGTAGTTCATCTTGCAGCCCCCGTAATCCGAGTCACTATACGCGGTAAGCTCAAAGTCATCATCATGAGGATACCACAATCCAAGTGTGGGTGTACCCTTCAGATAACGAAAAATCCTCTTGACCCCGATCAGATGGTTGACCTTTGGTTTAGCCTGATATCTAGAACATAGACATGTAGCATACATAATATCAGGTCTTGAGGCAGTGAGATACATGAGGGATCCAATCATTCCTCGGTACATAGTGGCATCTACAAGATCTCCATTCTCATCAGGTGCTATATCATGATTCGTAGCAAGTGGAGTCCCAGCAGCAGAAGCATTCTCCATGTCAAAGCGACTGAGAATGTCTCCTACATACTTGGTCTGATGTAGAAAGATCCCATTAGGTGTTTGATCCACCTGTAACCCGAGAAAGAACTTCATCTCCCCCATAGCACTCATCTCAAACTCTTTCTTCATCACTGCTTCAAACTCTTTGCATAACTCTTCGTTCTTTGACCCGAAGATTATGTCATCAACATATATCTGTACAAGCAGTAGGTCGCCATCCTTTTCTTTAATAAACAGTGTACAGTCAATGACTCCCCTGCGAAAGCCGTGTTTCACAAGATGAGTCGAGAGTTTCTCATACCAAGCTCGAGGAGCTTGATGAAGCCCATATAAAGCTTTGTCGAGCTTGTAAACTCTATCCCGATGATAAGGATCTTCAAATCCCTCGGGTTGACTTACATAGACTGTTTCCCTGATTTCCCCATGAAGGAATGCACTCTTCACATCTAATTGGTAGACTTTAATCTTCATGTACGATGCATAGGCAAGGAAGATACGAATAGCTTCCATCCTTGCCACGGGTGCAAACACCTCATTATAGTCAATCCCCTCGACTTGGCGAAAACCTTGAACCACCAGTCGAGCTTTGTTCCTGATAATGACTCCTTGGTCATCCTTCTTGCATTTTAGTACCCATTTGGTGCCAATGACTTTAGCACCTTTAGGTCTATCAACCAGAGTCCATACACCTAACTTCTTAAACTGCAGAAGTTCTTCTTGCATGGCACTCACCCACGCCTCATCATTTAGTGCCTCACTGACATATTTTGGCTCAACCTGCGAGACAAAACATCGATAAGCACCATCATGAATGTAACCCTTCTCCATAACCGAGGCGTAATCAGCTGAGTATAGCTGATTTCGGGTTTGTACTCCTGATCTGACATCCCCAATAACATTGTCAAGGGGATGATAGACGTTTAGTCGTGATCCTGGAGTAGTAGGAACAGCCACCTCAGAACCGAGATTATGAACATTTGGTTCTGCATCTGAGGTAGTTGGAGTTTGAGGTTCCGAAGTCGAAGGTGCATCACTCGTAGATGCTTGTGGACTTTCAGGAACTGGAACCTGTTCCTCCTGACTGTTCTGGTCATCTGCTTCAGTTTCATCTTCAGAGGAGGAGTCACTGTCATCGACTACTCCCCCTGACTGAGTAGATGATTCTCCCTGTGTGCTAGATGGTGTATTCAGAATATCATACATCATCCTAGTAGCTAACTCATCATCCGAGGGAGGAGAGAGAGAGGAATGTTGAAGGACTTGAAGAATCCATCATAATCGAAGAAGTATGCAGGTCCTTTGCAGGTGGTGTGGTATATCTTCTACAAGACCCGTTGAGTTATTGTAAACTCGCTTGTTCGGTATGTTGTATCCTAGAAAATTCCTTCATCTGCCTTCTCGCTGAATTTGCCTTCTTGTGTCTTCTTCAGAAGTGTACACGGCGCGCCAAAAGGTTCAAGATACTCCAAATTCGGTTTGCGTCTTTGTAGTAGCTCATAACATGTCTTTCCGTGGCGCTTGACTATTAGGACTCGATTCAGTGTATAACATGCATTTGCCACTGCCTCATTCCAGAATTGGATAGGCAGTTTCGAGTCCGCCAGCATAGTCCGTGCAGTCTCTATCAAGCTTCTGTTCTTCCTCTCAGCAACACCATTCATCTGAGGCGTGTAGGCAGAAGTGAATTGATGCACAATTCCCTTTTCCTTGCAGTATGCCTCCATCCATTGATTCTTGAATTCTGTCCCGTTGTCTGAGCGTACTTGTCTAACTTTTAGCTTGTAGAGAGATTCCAGTGTGGTTACTAATTCCTTGAATGACTCAAATGTTTCTGATTTGGATTTCAGAAACATTACCCAAGTGAACCTTGAGTAGTCATCAGTGACCACAAAACAGTACAAGTCGCCTGCAATGCTCCTTGTACTGACTGGACCAAACAGATCCATGTGAAGAAGTTCAAGAGGAAGTTCTATTGAATGAACTTTCTTTTCCTTATGAGACTTCTTTGTCTGTTTGCCTTTCTTGCAAGCTACACAAAAGTCAGGAAGTTGGAAGTTCTTGACATTTACTCCTCTCACTAAATCCTTCTTGAATTCAAAATGATTCATCTTCCTTGATAATGCACTGAACCTCATGATCCGTTGTAGCAGCTGTTGACAGATCCAAGACATAAAGGTCTTTATATCTTGAAGCAGTCATCAGAACTTGGTCCTCTGGGATCATGTAGTCTTTCAGCACGTAACACTTCTTGTTGTCGAAGATGACTTTAAATCCTTTATCGCAGATTTGGGAAACAGAAAGTAAGTTATTCTGAAGTTGTTGAACGTAGTTCACCTTATCAAACTTAACTTTCTGATTTCCCACTTCTCCCTGAGCTGTGATGTAGCCTCCCTTGTTTCCTGCAAAGGAAACATGCCCTCCTTTTATTTGTTTGACGTTTGATAAAAGGGCTCTATTTCCTGTCATGTGCCTGGATGCTCCGCTGTCTATAATCCACGTGTTAGTCTCAGCGCTGTATCGAACACCCTGCACATACAAAGTAAATGAATTAGTTTAGGTTAGGAACCCAAGCCTTTACTGTCTTGGGTTTCCCAGAGGCATCACACATCATAAACTCCACCCATTGACCCTTAGAGGGTGAGGGTAGCTCAGGTTCCTTCTTGTCATCAGTATCAGACACGCAGGATGACTTCTCTTTCCATAAGCCAGATTTGTGCAATGCCTGTTTATGATAAACAGTCGTCTGGCTTACAGGTTGGACTTTAGGTTCACTAGATCTTCTAGGTGGAGTCAAAGAACTCCTCTTAGAAGACCTAGGTCTAGAGTCCTGAAGATCAATCTTCTTCCTAGGTGTCTGATAGAAAGGACAATAGGAAGCAATGTGTCCACATTCTCCACAGTTGTAGCATGACCTGCTATCAACTTTATGAGTAGACTTTCTTTGTGGAGAAGTGCGTGACACTCTAGTAACATCAATCACTTTAGGTTTTGACTCTTGTATGTTTGATGTTTTCTCTGGTTTAACAAAATTAACTGTTTTAACCTGTTTAACATGTTCCACTTTTTGGTTAACTGGTTTTTGACTTGAAGCATGTGAAAAATTAAACGTTTGAAGTCCTTTTAGGTTCTGATTTGACTCTGTTTGACCCTGACTTTAAGTTAACTTTTTCAAATTCATTTTCCAGATTAACACAAGGCAATTTACCCTTTGCCTTTGAAGTGGCCTCCTTTTGTTTCTTCCAGATTCAGTAGATGAACATGAGGTGTCTGGATCAGTAACAAGAGGAGTAGTCACCACATGATCCTTGATGGGGTTGTTATTTACTGGTCTAGACTTAGTGTTCATCAAGGTCTCAGGTGGTGGTGGAACCACTTTGTAGCCTAATCCCTCCCCGTTATTCCTTTCTCTCACTAAGTGTTGAACTATGTGTGAAGAACTAGTCCAACTATGCAGTTTCTGTTTTAATGAATTAACTTCTACTTCTAGAACTGCCTTTTGCTTCTTAGTGTCTTCTAGGGAGTTTAGATAGTACCTAATGTCATTTGCTTGGTTAAAGGCAACTACTTCGGTTTCCCTAAGCTGTTTAGTCAATAGGTCTATCTTTTCTTTATAACTATGCTCATTTTGTTTTAGTACTCTATTAGCCTCAGTGCACAGTTGTAAATCTTTTACTAAGTTATCATTATGATCTAATAACCTAGCAAATTTGTCATCTATGCTATTCCTAAAAAGTCACAATCAGAACAAGCATGATTATTAAACATTTGGTCAGTTGTACTTACCTGTGTTGGTTCAGAAGAGTTAGCCATCAACGCAGCATCAGATGTCTCTGGTTCTGGTGATTCTGACTTTTCTGTCTCTGACGTGGAAGTCTCCTCCTTTGGCTTGTAACTGACCTCGGCTGCAGTTGTTTCTTCACTATGTGACATTGCTATCTCAACTGCTAGATCACCTTCACTCGCAGAATCATCATCAATATCCTCAACACTGGCAATGTTAGATTCTCCTGGTGAGACAAACCTAAAACTCCAATCCTGTCCTTCATCATCATGAGCAGTCAAGGCTTTGGGATCCTTGTTTGATGAAGTAGAACTGGAAGCTTGCTTGTCTTGGCGAGTAAAGGACGAGAACGGGTTCCCATTACCCGTCTTCTTTGGCTTGACACATTCTCTCTTGAAGTGCCCCTTCTCTCCACAGTTGAAGCAGGTCACTTTGCTCTTGTCAAAGCCAAATGTGGTATCCTTAGTAGCTACCAAGTTCTGTCCTGTCTTCTTAACAAACTTCTTCGCCCTTCGGACAGCGCTAGCTAAGGCCCACATTATATCCATCCTCTCAAGCTCCATTTCGTCCACCTGCTCGTAGTCCTCATCTGCCAGATGGCAGTTTCCAATCTTCCCGGCAACAAGTCCATCATATGAATGGACCACTGCAGCTAAAAGATCCATATGCTCTCGTGCTACTTCTACGGTCACATTACCGAGGTTCTCGGTCTTCATTTGGTAGCACTTGCTTCTGATCCAATATAGTGGGTACATGACGACCCTGACGTGTCTGATCCAGAAGGAGAAGCATGTGAAGGACCTGACGAGCTAGACACAAATGCAGTCTGGAGAGGTGCTCCAGATGTCTTAGCTTGAGGCGTGGCGTTGTATAAAGCTGGATTTTGTGTGTACGAAGACTTCTGAGCTCTATACTTCATCCTTAGTGCTTCTTCTCGCAACTTAAGAATGAAGTCATTAATATCCAGCTTTACAGCATTCCATTCTGTCTCAGGTTAGACACGAATGAAGCCCACTTATCAGGCAATCCGTCTGCGAAGTTGCTCACTTTCTCTTCCATGGTCGTTTCCACTCCATGTGTATGCAATTCGCTCATCAAGTGGTAGAATCTGTCTATGACTTCGTCTAAACTCTCGTTACCAATAGATGAGAAGTTATCGAATTCCTTCTTTAACTCCTTTGCCTTGATTGCCTTCAATGACGCATTCCCATCATATCTCTTCTCTAGCTCATCCCACAGTTTCTTGGACTGCTTGTTCTCTGAATACTGGTGGAATATGTCTTTGGGGATAGACTGAGTGATCAATGCATAAACCCTTTTCTCTGCATTGTACTTTACTTTCTGTGCGTCTGTCATCCCACTTAACGTTAATTAACTCCATCAGCTCCCACCGGTGTACTATAACCGATCTCAATGGCTTCCCACAGATTAGGATCTACTCCATTGAGGTAGATCTCAAAACGTTGTTTCCAGTGGGGAAACTCATCTAAAGTCAAGAGCTTTGGTGGTTTATTGTGATTACCCACCTCACTCTCAAGCAACAGCAGGTTCTGAATCCTCGAGTCCTTCCCAGCAGTAAAGGCTGACATCTGATCTTCCATGGCTAATAAACTTAGAATCTAATCAAACAAACTTTCACTGATGCGACTGAAGGATGCGAATGGTCTAATCGTGCGTATGAACTCTGCGACTGGTTCAATCGTGCGGCTGAACTGGGCGATTGGTTCAGTCGTGCGAATGAATCTGGTGCGTATGAGCTATGCGAACGAACGGTTCAGTCGGCCGAATGAGGGTGCGACTAGGTCCAATCGTGCGATGAGCAATGCGAATGGAGTCCAGTCGTGCGAATGGGTCACTCGTGCGACTGAAGCTGCTGTTTTGCGAAATTTCTAGGTTTGACGGGTTTCAGCCGTAAAAATTCGAAATTTCACAAGTCCTAATCGCCTAAGTCCGTAGAGAAACCAAACTTCGATGAGCAGGGAACGTCCAAGATCACATTTTGATGCCAAAGATTGCGTTTTTAGTGCAAAAACACAAACTTTTATGCAATCTTGATTGAATCAACACGTAATCAAGAGCCAAAGCTCTGATACCACTTGTTAGGACCTGGTATTTGAACGAAATACCTAGTGATTAGCGTGTTAAACCAACTCAAATAGTGCGGAATCCTATTTGATTGGCGATCCAATCAGTGAGACACACGAAGAATCAATCAAGAATTGAATCTGACGTTAGAAATCGATTAGGAATCGATCTAATGTGTTCTGTGAACTTGGAGAACGATTTGGGAGGTCTCTGGACGGCTAGGGTACGTCTGGAATCGTAATGGGATGAATGCTTACGTTTTCCACGAATTGGGTCTATTTATAGGTTAGTATTGTTCAATCGTGCGACTGGGCCATAAGTATGGTTCAGTCGTGCGATTGAACCATGCGGTTGATTCATCCGCACGACTGAGTGTTCAGTCGTGCGATTGAGTCAATCTTATGTGTCAATCATACGACTGATCCAGTCTCCTGGTTTAGTCGTGCGATTGAGTCAATCGTATGAAGTTATTCATGCTTGTGGTCCATTCGCATGGGCCATTCGCATGAGAACTTCATTAAGTTAGTTTGAATGTTTTAATTAATAACATAATGTGCAACCATTCAAACAATCATAAACCCAATCAATTCAATCACGACTCATTAATGAAATATTAACATTACAAGTAACAACCATTCATGTCATTTCATTAATCAATACAGATTACATCATAATCAGACAGACAAGATTCATTGCATTACAAATTATGATCTAGGGATACATGCATCAACAAGGGGGAAAGAACAGATCATCAATGGTTGGTTTAATAACATTACAAAAACTGGTTCATTGTAGAATTTGATTAGTTGTCATTATAAATGTTTTATATTGTAGTTTTATTTTAAGTTTCCAAATTGACAATTAACTCATTGCCAATGACTTAATACTTAAGTTTATAGTTGAACAGGATTTACTTTAGTATGGTATTAACTTTATTCTTTTGCTTAGATAGTAATATATATTAATATTATTATAAATAATCTATATACACAATATTATATTATTTTTATTAATTGTTATTATTTTTAATATATTATTATTATTAATATTTATATTTTTAACTTTCATACATAAAACCCATTACAATAATGCAATATGAATAAGCACACAACACATGAATTCCAAATTGACAATAATGACCCTTGTAAGAGTAACGAAGTTAACTTTTAGTTAACAAAAATACGAGATGTTACAGTCTCCCCAACTTAAAAGAATTTCGTCCCGAAATTAAGAAAAATGAAACTATACAAATAAGAACGGGTATGTTGATTCGGCATGGTTGATTCCCCGGATGACCATATTTACCGCATAAGGTGCAGATGCGGCATGGTTGATTCCCCGGATGATGATACCTACACGTGTTGCACATAGGCTGAGGACCAGCATAAGCCCTAGCCCTAGGCACTTGTGCCACAGGTGCAGCCGCAGGTACAAGTTGTCTTTGGGGTTGTTTGGGTGCAGCCATGGCATAGTTGCGTGCCGGTGTGAACTTGCGCTTTTTGTTGTTGTTGTTGTTGTAAGACGGTTCAGCTTTGGTCTCCTTAACAACCTCGGTAGCCGTCTTCTCTACCTTCTTTGCACCCTTCACAGACATGGTGCCCGCTCGTATATGGTTCTCGGTGAGTTGAGCGGTGATAGTAATGGCTCTTCCAAGGTTGTGGGTCGGCTACCCACCACAGCATCTTGAATTTGGGGTGGTACACCCTTAATGAACTTCTCGATGTTGCGAGGGACAGTGTCGGCCATGTGAGGCAGCAATATACTCAGCTCATGATGCCTAGTTGAGTAGGCCAAATGATCACCATCGTTTTGCTTCAAATTCCAAAATTCCTCCTCTAACTTTTGCAGTTCGCTTCTCGGGCAGAACTTCGCGATAGCGATGTTCTTGAACTCTTCCCAAGTAAGTGCTAACACAGCTTCAAGACCACGATTTCTCTTCTCGCTATTCCACCAGGTAAGTGCCCTTTGTTGGAGCATACTAGTGGCATAACGAACCTTGAGTGTCTCGGGACACTCACAATTAACAAAAGTATTCTCCATGCTCTCGAACCACCCAAGAAGACCAGTGGCTCCTTCCTTGCCACTAAAACTAGTGGGTTTGCAAGAGCTAAAGTGCTTGAAAGTGCAAGTTTGATTGTTCCCGTGTTGATTGTTCCCATTTTGGTTGTTGCTATTCTCTCCATGACCATTTCCATTGTTGCTAGCGTTGGTCATTAAGGTGCTATTAAGTTTAGCAACCATGGTCACGATGACAGCAGCCATTTGTCGAGCAATCATGGCGGCTAGCTTACGATCAGAACTTCCACTCTTTCCATAGTCACGAGACATGCTGGATATACAAAAATGAATTAGTTACGGGAGTGAGATAACAAAGGATAGTAGTTTAATCAGAGATAAGCTAAGGGTTGTAAGATACACGGAATGATTCCATTTGGTAACGCATTACCATTTGGAAACGTTGACACGTCAAGGTGAATTGACCCACTTACCTTAGAAACTTGTGTACATCGACCATAGTTTATCACTCATCCTAGAAATCCCCAGGTAAGCATAACTAGTCCCGTAGGATTTATGCGATATGCTTGCCTTAGCCCGAGGGCCTTTTGCCAGGAAATCCAGAACACAGGTGTCTATGTGTCACACAAATTTCTTAGGTTCATGAAATCAAAACCTTGATGAGATTTTACATGGATTAGACATAAGTCTAAAGATTCAAGTCATAAGCATAAGTATACGATTCCGCGTGTCGTCGAGAATAAGATTAAGAAGTTTCATTTGTCGGGGAGAGTCAAAGTGTCAAAGGTAAGTTTAGGGAGACGAGTAAGAAAGTTTAAACAATTACAAGGCAAACTTATGCTAAGGCATCAAGTTGCACATAAGTAAGGTATAGCAACAATATATATATATTTCCAAGAATATAAATATTATTCTATGAGGTTCATGCATAAGCTATAGTCTAGGTCACCATTTCTAATAACCAAATCCCTATAGTTATGGGCTCTGATACCAATCTGTCACACCCCAACCTTGACGGCGGAATCGTCGAGATGTGAGGCTTAAGATTGTTCACAGCCACATAACGCTATATTAAATTGCAAATATTATTTTATAAGTCTTAAAATGAAATACAATCATAAGTCTCAAACATGAAATAAGTTCAAACAAACATTACATAATGTAATCCTTTTTAATTCTTTAACTAGGTCCAAGTCCTAGATTATTGCAAGCTTTCAAAGATCATTTTAAACTTGAGGAGGACCTGAAACATGATAAAAATAAAAGGTCAACTAAAAATAGTTGGTGAGTTTCTAAAGTTTTCATACATAATATAACAAGGTTACAAGTAGCAATTCATGTCATAGGTCATAAGTTAGTAAGGTTATAGAACACATATCGTTACAACCAAACCTCGACTTGATTACAAGTATATAAGATTCACTAAGTGTATTTGGTTCCCATGATGAACAAGCATACGTCATCAGGAGTCGGTAATACATCGACTTTAGCACCAAATAGGCTTGTCAGGCCCAAAGATCTAAGACGTCGCCAGGCTAGCAATAGTTAATGATTGTAAACAAACTATTTATCTCATATAATCACTTACAACATACAAATAACCATGACAAAATATAAAGATAAATTGCAATTGCTTTACAATTCTCAAACGTTTATAAGTGTATGATGTATAAGTATCATGTTTCACCCCAAAATAGTGTGAAATAAAGTAAAAAGGGGGCAAGGAAACTCACTTGACAATTAAGTATAAAATGAAGATCAATAAGAATAATGTATGTCGTTCCAAGATAAAACGTCACAAGGCACCTAAATATGTAAATATTACAAGATTTAGGTTAATAATAAGATTAACAGTTAACTTGAACTAGGGTATTAGAATTTTGGGGTTTTATAAATAAAATTTAGTGAACTCTTGCTTATGATTTGTTCGCCAAAAGAAAGTATTATTTATAAGATTTTAAAGGAATTAAATCCTTTGTAAATAACTTGTGTAATTGGTTATAAAAATATATTTGAATACAATAATTATCATTATAAGTCTCTAATCAAGGAAAACATAAGGTCTAATAATAATAATTTAAACTATCACACAAATCTATGTTTATAAAGATATTTAGTTAAAACATTTGTAAATAATTTTTATAATAAAATTTTAAAAATGTTTTTCAAGAAATAATTTACAGAAAAGGTTTAGATGATTTTAAAAATATTAAGAGTTTGTGAAAGTTATTTTTATATTTAATATAATTTTTTTATAATTAATTTAAGGCTAAAAAGCCTTTTTTAAAAAAATAGAGGGTGCCCGGGTTCGAACCCAAGACCTCTAGGTTAGGATGGGAGTGGGTAACCAGTGAACTAAGGCTCTCAGCCGCGATATGCAGCCTTGTTTTAAATCTTAAAAACCATCGCCAATGAAAACCCCAATTCCCATATAAACCCTAGTTTAGATTCGAACCAAATTGATCATCTAAACGATGATGATAACCAAATTAACCATGCGGCTTTTGTTTCCCATGATTAATCGAGCATATCCATGTATGTAACTTACCCGATTAGGTTCGAATTGAAGATGATTCTAACGAACAACAAATCGCGACCGTGGGTACTCAATGGATGAGCAATCCTCAATGATAATCCAATTAAACTTGCAGATAGCTTCGAATGACAATCTGGACTAAAAGCCCTATACCAATTTTGATTTTTGAACCTCAGAGGGTGATGTTTGACTCATGTGCAGGTGGGGATGAAGATGATGCCTGAATTCGTTGTTTGCGTTTGATTCAGGTGAAATTGAAGGGTGTAATCGATTGGAGACAGATAGATGATTGACTAGGTTGAGTTAAATGAGTAATCATTGATGTTTAAGACTCGAACGGTTGTGGGTTTTAAGGCTTCGATTATACAATCGATTAAGCTTAGTAACCGATGATTAAACGTCTTTAATTGGTACATTCAAGTTCGAAATGAGTTCTAGAATGGTTTGGAACAGTTTCGGGATCAAGGAACGACCATTTTTTAACGTTTAAGAGGTGGCCGGAGCCCGGCCGGAGCTCCCGCCGAAAAAACGGGCTAAAGGGGGAAAAGAAAAGTTGGGTTTAATAACTTTACAAAACTGGTCCCTGTAGTTTGATAGTTATCATTTTATGTTTAAAAGTTCCATTTTAAGTTTCCAAATTGACAAATAAACCCCCAAACTTAATTTAAATGTATGTTTTATACATGGTTAAGTTTATTAACCCTTATAAATTATAAGTAACCTTATTAAAAGTAATCTGATTATTATTAATATTATTATTCATTTTTATTACTTATTACTATTGTTACTTTTATTAATATTAACATTATTATTATTAATATTTATATTTTTAACTTTCATACATAAAACCCATTGACAATAATGAATAAGCACATCAACACATGAATTCCAAAATTGACAATAATAGCCCTTGTAAGAGCAACGAAGTTAACTTTTAGTTAACAAAAATACGAGATGTTACAGCCATTCCCCGAACCCAAGGCAAATGTTGCCAAAGGCAAGGGGTACATCAAAGGGAAAGGGAAGGCTAAAGCGGAACCTCCAAAGTCTAAGTTTAAGAAGCCTAAGGTAACGGAAAACAATCCATGCTTTGAGTGTGGCGAGATAGGACACTGGAAAAGGAATTGTCCCACCTATCTCAAAGAGTTGAGAAACAAGAGGGATGCTGGGCAAACCTCAGGTACAACTTTCATGATACATATGGGTTTGAATGTTATTTCTTCAAACACATGGGTATTGGATATCGGATGTGGAACTCATATTTGCAATTTGTTGCAGGGGTTCAAAAGAAATAAGCACTTCAAGAAGGGAGACACAAGTCTCTACATGGGCAACGGAGCAAAAGTTGATGTCGAAGCCCAAGGAGACTATATTTTGAAACTTTCAAATGGTTTGAAAGTTGTTCTAAAGAACATTTTGTATGCTCATAGTTTGACTAGGAACATAATTTCTGTTTCCTTTTTAAAACAATGTGGTTATGAATTAAAGTTTGTTAACAATGGTATTCATGTTTATATGGATGATGTGTTTTATTTTAAGGCTATGCCTTTTAATAGTATCTATGAATTGGTTCATGATGATTCATCCTACAATAACTCATTATACCAATCAACGACCAAGAAACTTAAAATGGGTTTAAGTAATTCATATATTTGGCATTGTCGTCTTGGTCACATAAACAAGAATCAAATTCAAACACTTCAAAAGAATGGTGTTTTGAAAACAAATGAAAATGTTTCATTTGATAAGTGTGAATCTTGTTTACAAGGGAAGATGACCAAGTCGCCCTTTAGTGGTACTAACGAGAGGGCAAAAGACTTATTGGGAATCATACATTTGGATGTATGTGGCCCTTTAAAGACAATGACAAGATATGGTGAAAGATACTTCATTACCTTTACCGACGATTATAGTCGATATGGTTATGTGTACTTGATGACGCATAAACATGAAGCTTTTGAAATGTTCAAAATCATTAAGAATGAATTAGAAAATCAACTCAATGAAACTATCAAAGTTCTTCGTTCAGATAGAGGAGGTGAATACCTCAGTAAGGCTTTTTAGTACCATCTAAGAAGTTGTGGGATCGTCTCACAACTTACTCCACCTGGAACACCACAACATAATGGTGTGTCTGAAAGGAGAAATCGAACCCTATTGGATATGGTTCGATCTATGATGGCTATAAGCTCACTACCTCTATCATTTTGGGGTTTCGCATTGCTCTCCGCGGCTCGTATTTTGAATATGGACCCAACCAAGAAAGTGAATTCGACACCTTTTGAAATATGGCATGGAAGAGTTCCATCACTGTCATATTTAAAGGTATGAGGTTGTGAAGCTTATGTTAAGCTAAACACCCAAAACAAGTTGGAAAGCCGATCCACTAAGTGTATATTTATTGGATATCCCAAAGACTGTATAGGATACTACTTCTTTGATCCAACAGAGCAAAAGGTATTTATTGCTCGAAAGGCAGAGTTCTTGGAAGCTAAGTTCCTTATGGAAGGAATAACGTATAGAACACTAGAATTTGACGAGGATCAAGATCCACAAGCCGATACACGTTTGGTTAACACTAGCAATCAACAGGAGGAAGTTGATGATGATCAAGAGGTTGATCAATATACACAAAACGTTCACAGATCTGGTAGAGTTAGCATTCCACCTGAAAGATATGGATTTTTCATGAATGGATGCTATGTGGTTGACTCCGATGAGCCAACTACATACCATGATGCAGTATCCAATTCGGATTGTGACAAATGGCTGGAAGCCATGAACGTAGAGATGCAATCCATGTATGACAACCAAGTTTGGGAATTGGTTGACCCTCCACTTAACTCCAAACCGGTTGGATGCAAGTGGGTTTTCAAGAAGAAAACCGATATGCATGGAAACTTGGATACTTACAAAGCAAGACTTGTAGCAAAAGGTTTCACTCAAACTCAAGGGGTTGATTATGATGAAACCTTCTCGCCTGTGGCAATGCTAAAGTCAATTAGGATATTGTTTACCATAGCCGCATATTATGACTATGAGATTTGGCAAATGGATGTCAAAACCGCTTTTCTTAATGGACATCTTGAAGAGACTGTCCATATGGTTCAGCCTGATGGTTTTGTCGATCCACAAAATCCTAATAAAGTATGCAAGTTAAAGAGATCAATCTATGGATTGAAACAAGCATCAAGAAGTTGGAATCATTACTACCTTTTGGAAATGATATTCCAACCATGGAAGGTGTTAAAACCTGGCTTGGAAGTTGTTTTTCCATAAAAGATCTCAGTGAAGCTGCCTATATTTTGGGAATAAAGATCTATAGGGATAGATCGAGGCGGTTGATAGGTTGAAACCAAAGTGCATACATTGATAAAGTTTTGAAAAGGTTCAAGATGGAAAACTCTAAGAAAGGTATGGTACTTATTCAAAGAGGGACAATATTAGATACATCTCAATGTCCAAACTGAAATGATGAGCAAGATCGATTGAAGGACATCCCATACGCTTCTGCTATAGGATCCATCATGTATGCGATGATATGCACTAGACCGAACGTATCATGCACGTTAAGCATGACGAGCAGATATCAGCAGAATCCAGGTAATAGCCATTGGATGGCTGTTAAAAGTATATTGAAATACCTTAGGAGGACTAACGATATGTTTCTAATATACGGGTCTGCTGAAGAGGAACTCGTTGTAAAAGGTTACACGGATGTGAGCTTCCAAACTGATCGAGATGATTCTCCATCATAATCGGGGTATGTCTTCATTATGAATGGAGGGGCAGTGTCCTGGAAGAGTTCAAAACAAGACGTGGTAGCATTGCCCACTACAGAATCCGAATACATAGCCGCCTCATTAGCAACTCAGGAAGCTGCATGGATAAAGAAATTTATCGCTGATCTAGGGGTCGTCCCTACCATTCAAGACCCCCTAGAAATCATTTGTGATAACGAGGGTGCAATTGCACAAATCAAGGAACCCCGTGCACATCAAAAGACTAGACACATTGAGCGAAGATTCAACTACATAAGGGATGAAGTTGAAAAAGGAAAGATATGTATTCGTAAAGTTCACACTGATCAAAACATTGCGGATCCACTCACGAAGCTCCTTGAGAGGGCAAAGCATGAAAGACATACTTGTGCCTTAGGACTTTGATATTCTAGTGATTGGAACTGATCTGTTTAGTATTTGAAAGTTTGGAACAATGTAATATTTAACTCTTTTATATATTTGTCATATTCTGAGTTAAGTTCTCGTTAGCATGTATATATCCATGAATATGTTTATTATTCTAAATGTCCGTAGTCGGTCATATTTGTGGGAACAAATATGAACATAAGAATATTATGAACATGGATTGGTGGATATTCATAAGGCATGAATATAGAGCAATTGGTTGCTGCCAAAGTTCATAGATATTTGTGGGATACAAATATTGGACTGACCCGCATCTCAAATTTTACTACATGAAATCTTCTAGATTGATCATAAGTAAATTTGAGTAAAGGCGAATATCATTTGGTATCCTCCGACCTGAGATATATATTAGGTTTTGATATTCACCAAATGTTATACCTTGAGCTAGTTCTTCACTGCTTTGAAATAATGGACAGTACATAAGGCTATGTTCAGGTATGACACGAGGTGATTATGAGAAACGTATGTAGTCAAGATGGAATTTGTTCCTCTTATTCGTTGAGAGCAAGATGTCTAAGGCCTGATTAAGTTAAATCAACAAGGAATGATCATTCTGTGTCCTTGGATTTAACATGGCATATGTAACAAAAGGATAAATGATTAATTCACCTAAATCATTTCAAGTTGGATACTTGAAGGGGATGATGTTATTGAATGGCTTTTAGTCATGCGTATTAAGGGTAGTAAACCGTTGTTAGGCGGTATTTACTGTTTGCATCAATCTTTATGAATCTTGTGCAAGTGGGAGATTGTTGGATTTTATGCCCAAGACAAATAGAACATTGATGTGGTTAGTACGTTATGATCCAAGTCGGGTCATACCCAATAGCAAGTTTGGCAAACACTAATAGGTATATAATTGATGATATGATCATGCAATTAGATAATTACACCAATTTAGAAAATGGGTTTTCTAAATAAATTGTATGTGAGAAAGAACAACTTATAAGGATATTTTGTTCGTGGACATTATTTATAATGTTATTTATGTTTGTTAAATAACATCAAATAATAATAGTGTGTTTAAGTTATATATCTAAAAGCTTAATTAGTTAACAAATTAAGTGGGTGTTTAAAATGGGGGGAACCCATTTTAAACAAAGAATTTGGCCGCCCCTTTAGGGGCATGTTGGTCTTTTTATTGCCTTGGAACCACACCCCACTTAAACTAGTAACACTCTCCAATATTCACTCTCTCTCATACATGCAAGACTCATCTTTTTCTCTCATCTTAGAAGAAAAACAATGCTGAAAAAAGGGTTTCCTGCAGCCTCTTTCTTGCGATTTTGGTGCTCAAATCCTAGCAACAAGGTGTTTGCTTGATGCTTGTGGGTATGGATGCTTGAGCACACCTTTCCTTGGTGTTTTGGTCATTCAAGAATCTCATCTTCTTCATCAAAATCTCGTTTTTCCAGGAGCTTTACAAAGGTGGTTTGTATCTCTTATTTTGGTTGTTATTTGTTCTTGATAGCTAGTTCATACACATATATATGATCCTATGTTCTTGGGTTTGTTGATGTTATGTTATTAACCTTAATTTTCAGATTATAAATCAAAACATTAAGGTTTTATTCCGCTGCGTTTTTTCATGTTTAAATGGTTAAACTACTTTGATAATGGTCCAACAAACCCAACACACACACACACACACACACACATATATATATATATATATATAGAGATATATAGACAGACGATATATATATAGAAGATATTATAGATATTATATGTCTATATATAGAGAGTATATATATATATATATGTTATATAGTCTATGTAGGATATATATATAGTGTATATATATATATATATATAATATATCTAGATATATATATATATATAGATATATCTATATGTGTCGGTACGTATAGATGTATGCCATATCTTTCGAAATAACTAAAGTCTACTCCTTCCATCTACAATTTCATTAAAACAAAAATAAATAATAAAAACATATATATATAGATAGGAGAAGAGAGAGAGAAGGGAGAGAGATAGGCATATATGTAGAGACAGAGAGATGGATAGATATATAGAGGTAGAGATAGATAGATAGACACCACACACACAGGGAGATAGAGAGGAGAGAGAGATAGAGATAGAGAGAGAGAGAGAGAGAGAGAGATAGAGAGAGAGAGAGGAGAATAGAGAGAGAGCTAGAGAAGAGAGAGAGAGGAGCTAGAGAGAGAATCTCTAGAGAGAGAGAGAGAGAGAGAGATCTCTTAGATGAGAGAGATAGAGATATACACATAAGATAGAGAGGAGATATATCTATATATATAGGATATATGTATATATGTAGATATTAGATGTATATAGATAGATATATATGTCTATATGTAGAGATGATCTCTCTGAGAGGTAGATATCTAGAGATAATAGAGAGAGAGAGAGAGACTAGAGTAGAGGATAGAGATCTATATATAGTAGATACACCTATCTCTATTAGATATGTCTCTATCTCTATATATAGATGTATATATGTATAGATTATAGATCTATGTATAGATTATATATGTAGGTATACAGAATCTATATGTAGAGTATAGATCTATAGATTCTCTATAGATTCATTCTATATATAGATCTAGATATCTAGAGCTATATCTCTCTCTAGATATAGATCTATATATATATAACATTCTAGATGGTAGAGATGATCTCTCTATATATGTATAGATATATATAATATGTAATACATCTATATATACATCTATATCTCCCTCTATATATCTATATATACCTATCTATATATACATATATATATATGTATACATATACATATAGTATATATACATATAACGTATATGTATGTATATATATATACGTGTATATATATATATACGTATATATACGTATATATATACGTATATATATATACGTAATATATACGTATATATATATACGTATATATATATATACGTATATATACGTATATATATATACGTATATATATATAAGTATATATATATACGTATATATATATATACGTATATATTATATATATATACGAATATAATATATAATATATTATATATATATCTATATATATAATATTATCTCTACGTATATATATACATATACGTATATATAGATTATCTACGTATATATATTTATATACGTATATATATATATACGTATATATAATATATATTATATCCGATATATATATATACGTATATATATATATACGTATATATTATATATATACGCTTATAGATATATACGTATCTTATATATATACGTGATATATATATAGATATACGTATTATATATATACGTATATATATATATTATATATATATATATATAGATATATATATATCTATATATATATATGTACGTATATATATATATATATATATACGTCTATATATATATATTACGTATATACACGTGTATATATATATATATATATTATATATATATATATATATCTATATATATAATATATAATATATATATATATATATGTACGTATATGTATGTATGCATATATATTTCAAAATAACTAAATTCTACTCGTTCCATCTACAATTTCATTAAAACAAAAATAAATAATAAAAACAATCAAATCCTCAATGACATCCAGGTCAAGTATATAGAGACGAAAAAACAAATCAAGGTCACCATAAAAAAATACCTTTTCAATTTGAAAACCGATTCACATCAACAACAAAAGAAAGCAAATCAAATAAAAAAAGATAGTGTATAGCCTGATTTTTTGAATCCGAACTTGGAACTCAGATTGAAAAAAACAACTCTGACGAAAGAAAGGACGATGATTTTGTTGTCATTTCTAGCTATGATCGTGAAGTACGGCTATGTAAAAAATAAGTTTGAGTCAGTTGGATTACGACTATGCCACTTGTAAGACCATGTTTATAGTTGGTCATTCATCGCACATAAAATATAAAACATTCATTTACGAAAATATTGCAGCGGAGTAATTTAACAAATCCATTTCATATATTAATAATCGCTTTTGTAAAATAATACAATATTGTTAATCGTTATAAAATATGATTTGATTGCATTACAAGGCAAAAACATTATCATAACATTAAATTGATGCCCTCCAAAACTTACCAAGTAGCTGCACCCGCGCGATCCTCAGCAACTCCTACCTGGTAACTATAAAACGCATAAAAGTCAGCGTTGCTGAGTGAGTTCTAGTTTTATAAAATATAATATATTGTACTTTTGTTTAAAACCTTCCATTACTTTCATTCGTAGTCTCACATCATAGGTACACATAGATAATGATTATTTTTATCTTCCATCATCATTCGTCATCGTGCCTCATTCGTGATCATTCATTCATTATCTTTCACTTTCATCCGGACTAATGCCATGTGCTAAACCCCAAACATCATGCACAAGGCGGGTACTGGGCGAGAGTCTAAAAATAAAATTTAGTGAACTCTTGCTTATGATTTGTTCGCCAAAAGAAAGTATTATTTATAAGATTTTAAAGGAATTAAATCCTTTGTAAATAACTTGTGTAATTGGTTATAAAAATATATTTGAATACAATAATTATCATTATAAGTCTCTAATCAAGGAAAACATAAGGTCTAATAATAATAATTTAAACTATCACACAAATCTATGTTTATAAAGATATTTAGTTAAAACATTTGTAAATAATTTTTATAATAAAATTTTAAAAATGTTTTTCAAGAAATAATTACTAAAAGGTTTAGATGATTTTAAAAATATTAAGAGTTTGTGAAAGTTATTTTTATATTTAATATAATTTTTTTATAATTAATTTAAGGCTAAAAAGCCTTTTTAAAAAAATAGAGGGTGCCCGGGTTCGAACCCAAGACCTCTAGGTTAGGATGGGAGTGGGTAACCAGTGAACTAAGGCTCTCAGCCGCGATATGAAGCCTTGTTTTAAATCTTAAAAACCATCGCCAATGAAAACCCCAATTCCCATATAAACCCTAGTTTAGATTCGAACCAAATTGATCATCTAAACGATGATGATAACCAAATTAACCATGGGGCTTTTGTTTCCCATGATTAATCGAGCATATCCATGTATGTAACTTACCCGATTAGGTTCGAATTGAAGATGATTCTAAAATTTAACCGATTAACTCCAACATCATGCACAAGGCGGGCACCAGTAGCCGGGCAAACGACAGAGGTCCCATACATCTGATCAGTCACAAAGACTAGACCCCTATGTGCATCCTTCTTGGTTAGCTAAACCACATACAATTGAGCTAACACCCTTCATTGGGTGTGCACCTCCTTACATTTGCTTGCAAGACTTTTCATTCGTTCATTCGTACTTTCATTCATTCTTCCTTATGTTCCACATTGCATTATCATTAACTCTTTCACTTTGTTAAGATATTACTTTACGTTCATTAACATAACCACATCACGTAAAGCCACGTAATAATACATAATAAGGAACAACAAGAAAAATATCATAACCATACATAACAACATCACCTATCATTGTAAGGCCCCGTTCCTGCGACGCTTACAGTTGGATCCTCATCGCACATAAAACATATACTTACATTTGTATTTCATAAAGTATCGCGGCGGAAACATTTAAAAATGACATTTTATTTCATTATAAAAGCTTTTGCCAAATAATACATCATTAACCAGTTACAAAGTATATTATTGCATTACATCACTAAAGCCCTATATAAATGGATGGCATCCAAAAGAGCTGGGTAGCCACGCAGCGCCATCCTCAGCAACATTACCTGCAAACTGGAAACACATAAAAAGTCAGCGTTGCTGAGTGAGTTCTAGTTTTATAATAAAACATACTTTACTTTCATTAAAACCGTTTGTTACATTTGCATCATCACACATCATACGTACACATAGATAACATCATTATTATCTTCTTCATTCGTTCATTTATCATTACATCTTTTCCTTTGCATTTGATATCTTCCGTACCAATACCATATGCTACACCCCATACTATATGGCTACTGGGCCGAAGTCTATAAATAGACAGCAAAACATGGTGCCGCAGTACCAGGGTAAGCGGTAGAGGTTATATACAAATGGTCGGTCACAAAGACGGACCCCAATGTGCATCCTCCCGGGGTAGCGAACCCGCACACCGTTGGGCTAACACCTTATAATTGGCGTGTCCCGATATCCAATGCTTGCAAGACTTTCATTACTTTCGTTTATTTATGCATGCATTCTTTCATGTTCATCTTTTCATCATCTTTCACTTTACGTTACATAATACTTTCAATTCATTCATTAACATAACACGCAAAGCCACTAGAAAGATAAACATTCATTATAATCAGAAATATCAACAAACACAATCATCCACATCATACAAGGCATCATCATACATACATAACATACATCATGCATAAATATGCAACATCATCATCATGCCCAACATACCCTCTAATGTCTCAACAGTCATCTTACATGAACTTACGGGAATTTTCATGTCAAAACCTATATCTGCACTTTCCCCCGAAAGTCAGTAATTAGACTACACGTTTCCACGGGTACAACAGCCCTACCTGGGCGTATGGACACCCTTCAGTCGCAGGCTCCAGGCGACTGAACATCATGCGAATAGACCCATGCGGATGAACATCTATGCGGATGGACACCCAGTCGTGTGAATGAACCTCATGCGGATGGAACTAATGCGAATGAGCACCTATGCGACTGGGCCCTCAGTCGCATGACTCCACATGCTACTGGCCCCCAATCGTACGAATGAATCCTTAATCGTGCGAATGAATCCTTAATCATGCGAAAGAACCCTCAATCGTGTGAATGAACCTCAATCGCACCTCAGTCGGCCGTATGGCCTCCATTCGGTCGCCTAGCCCTAGCAGATGCAGAATGGAGTTCATCCCGAACCCATTCTGCCATTTTCGACCTCCAAGCTCATCCAAACCCATTCTAAGCCTAAATCAACCATCCTAAACCTAGGAATGCATACCACAACACCATTCAAGCATACACAAGCCCGAAAACAAACTCCAAACACATCACACGCAAACACATACAAATGGGTCAAACACACACACATACAAAAACGGGTTTTCTATATGTCTTAGCCCCAAAATCATTTGAAAACATGTAAAAGAGGGGTCCTAGAACTCACACAAACGACACAACGAGAAGAACTTCGATTGGACTCGCTACACGACGATTTTGCCCGCTTGAATCTACCCGAACCAACCTTTTTCTCTCTTTCTCCCTTTTTCTCTCTTCTTCCTCTCTAATGCTGAAAATATGAGTGTGGGGAGAGGGTAAGGGCTTCCCTCTCCCTTTAAATATCTCCACTCACCCGACTTTCTCTCGTTGGCGATTTTGGTCCCTCGACTTTGGACTTTATTTCTTTTCTTCTTTCGTCAGCTTCAAAATAAATAAATAATCGGGTGTTACAAGTCCACCCCCCTTAAATATGTTTTGTCCCCGAAACCTGTTATTCCTCAAACAAACGTGGGTAATGTTGCCTCATCTCTTCTTTAGTCTCCCACGTTGACTCGGATCCTTTCCTGTGCTTCCACTGTACACGCACAAGAGGAACTGTTTTATTCCACAACCTCTTCTCTTTTCAATCGATGATTGCCACCGGTTGCTCCACATAATTGAGCCGTTCGTCTACTTAGATATCTTCTAGTGGAAAAATCATATCTTCATCTGCCAAGCACTTCCTTATATGAGATACATGGAATGTTGGGTGAATTCCACTTAACTCATCCGGTAACTCCAATCTATAGGCCACCTCTCCTACTCGAGCAATGATTCGGAAAGAGCCTATGTACCTCGGGCTCAACTTGCCCCGCTTTCGAAAACGAATGATACCCTTTCAAGGTGAGACCTTAACATAACCCGGTCACCCACCTGGAACTCAATCGGTCTGTGTCGTTTATCAGCATACGACTTCTGTGTCTTTAGCTGCCTTCATGAAGGCTTTTATCTTTTCAAGCTTCTCAGTCGTAGCCTCGATCACCTCGACGCTAACTAACTCCTTCTGACCAATATCACCCCAACAAACGGGTGTTCTGCATCTCTTACCGTCATCTCATATGGGGGCATGCCAATGCTGTCATGATAACTGTTGTTGTACGAGAATTTAGCTAACGGTAAGTGGTCATCCCAACTTCTTCCAAAATCGATAACAAATGCCCGAAGCATGTCCTCCAATGTCTAAATGGTCCTTTCTGACTGACCATTCAGTCTGGGGATGATAAGCCGTGCTAATATGTAACCTCATCCCCATAGCGTCGTGGAATTTCTTCCAAAATTTAGATGTAAACCGGGTGTCACGATCAGACACAATAGACACCGGCACACCATGACGAGTTATAATTTCCCTGATGAACAGATCAGCCAACCTCTCAGATGAATATGTCTCGCGGATCGGAAGAAAGTGAGCACTCTTCGTCAAACGGTCAACTATCACCCATATGGCATCATACCCTTTCGGGGTATGCGGTAACTTTGTAATGAAATCATGGTGATGTGCTCCCACTTCCATTCCGGTATATCCAAAGGTTGGATCTTCCCATACGGCTTCTGATGCTCGGCCTTCACTTGCAAGCAAGCAAGGCACTTACTCACATACTCCACCACATCACGCTTCATACCCGGCCACCAATAATCTTTCTTCATGTCTTGGTACATCTTTGTAGCACCGGGTTGAATGGAGTATCGAGTCTTATGAGCTTCATCCATGATCTTCACGCGTAGATCCCTAAAACGAGGAATCCACGCACGACCGAATCGGGTTCTAACACCGAGTGTGTTTTCACCCAACTCTGCTACCAGACCTCTCATTCTTTCAGAGTTAAGATTATCTTCTTTCAATGCTTCATCTTGAAACTCCTTGACTTGCGTCATTACATCGGAGGTCATGATCAACTGATAAGCTTTCACCCGAATCGGCTCGGGTCTCTCCTTTCGGCTAAGGGCATCCGCCACCATGTTGGCTTTGCCCGGATGGTAATGGATCTCGCAATCATAGTCTTTCATGAGCTCCAACCATCTTCTTTGCCTCATGTTCAGGTCCTTCTGCTCAAAGAAGTACTTCAAGCTTTTGTGGTCAGTGAATATGGGGCACCTCGTCCCGTAAAGATAGTGCATCCAATTCTTTAACGCAAAGACCACGGTTGCTAGCTCCAAGTCATGAGTGGGGTAATTGACCTCATGAACCTTCAACTGTCGGGATGCATAGGCTATAACCTTCCCTCTCTGCATTAATACACACCCCAACCCCGAGTAGGAAGCATCAGAATAAACCACTAGATCCTCATTTCCATCGGGTAATGACAGAACATGAGCTTGAGTCAATCTCGCCTTCAGTTCCTCAAACGCCTTCTCTTGAGCTTGACCCCATACAAATTTCACATCTTTTCGGGTCAACTTAGTTAGTGGAGAAGCGATCTTAGAAAAGTCTTGGATGAATCTTCTGTAGTAGCCCGCCAAACCAAAGAAGCTAAGACTCTCGGATGGCGTCTTTGGTGACTTCCATTGCATAACCGCCTCCACCTTTGCCGGGTCCACCATAATCCCATCAGGATTCACCACATGACCCAAGAATTGATCCTCGCGCAACCAGAACGCGCACTTGGAGAACTTGGCGTACAACTTCTCCCTTCTCAACGTCTCTAGAACCTCCCGAATGTGACCGGCATGCTCTATCTCGCTCTTCGAATAAATCAAGATATCATCAATAAACATGATCACTGATTTATCCAACAACGGCCGACACACTCGATTCATTAGATCCATAAAAGCAGCTGGCGCATTGGTCAAACCAAAAGCCATAACAAGGAACTCGTAGTGACCATATCGCGTGTGGAAAGCTGTTTTAGGGATGTCCTGCTCTTTCACCTTCAACTGATGGTAGGCCGAACGAAGATCTATCCTTGAAAACCAACTGTCACCTTGAAGATGATCAAACAAATCATCGATTCTTGGTAAGGGGTATCGGTTCTTTATCGTCAACTTATTCAGCTCACGGTAGTCAATACACATCCTCATACTACCATCTTTCTTCTTCACAAACAGTACCGGAGCACCCCAAGGAGAGATACTCGGTCTAATGAACCCCTTATCAAGCAGTTCTTGCGACTGCTCCATCAACTCTTTCATCTCCATCGGAGCCAGCCGATACGATGCCTTGGCAACAGGTTGGGCACCCGGTATTAGATCAATCTGAAACTCGATCTCTCGGTCAGGTGGCACTCTTGATAAGTCTTCTGGGAACACGTCTGGAAAGTCACACACAACTGGTACATCGTATAGTTATGGTGTTGGTGTATCCACATCCTTTACATCGGCCAAGTAGGCACTACATCCACACCTCACACACTTTCCCGCCACCGCCATCGAAACTACTTTCGGAATCATCGTGACCCGATCACCATAAACCGTCACCGAACTCCTGTCAGGCGCTGTCAACCGAATCATCTTCTTGCGACACACAATGTTCGCCTCGTAATCCGCTAACCAATCCATCCCAAGAACCAAATCGAAACCACCTAGGGTCATCACGAACGGTCTAACAAGAAACTTATGACCTTCAAGCTCCACATCACAGTTCCCTATCATCTCAAAAATCCTGGTAGACTTACCTATGGCAGTTTCTACATATAAAGGCGCATCGACACGTCTACTACTAACAGGAAGTTTAGCACAGAAAGCAGCAGAAATAAAACTTTTACTAGCACCAGAATCAAATAACACAGAAGCTAAAGTTTAGTTCACTAGAAACGTACCGGACACAACATCAGGGTCCGTCCTAGCTTCCTCTTGTGTCATAGTGAATGCCCTGGCACTCGCCCTCGCTCCTTCACTCCCCGTCTTCTTCACCCCAGAACCCTCAGCCCTCGGCTTCTTACAGTCTTTACTCATATGTCCGCTTTCCCCACAGTTGAAACATCTGCCCGCACGACAATCCCTTGCCATATGCCCCATCTTTCGACACTTGAAGCACACATTCAATCCCAGCCTAAATTCTTCCGCATGCTCCCTTCCACACTTGCCACACCTCCTCGACCCCGCTCCTGATGTGGCCACACGCGGTCATCCACCCGTGCCTTTTTGTTACCCGTCGAGGCATCACCCCGACCAAACTTTTTCCCGTTCCAGTTCTGATCACCACCACCCTTCTTGTTCGCTTCAGTCACCACCACTTCCCGCTCATCATATAGCCTTCCTGCCAAATCGACCGTCGAGCTAAATGTGCCTTGTTGGGCGGCGATCATATGCCTGCGAACATCCACCGGCAAACCCTGAATATACCTCTTGATCTTTCGAGACAAGGCGTCACCAGATCCGGCACCAGCCGTGCCATTTCGTTGAATTTGGTGGTGTACTACTGGTGTGTCATGGTGCCCGCCTCCAGCTGCAGGAACTCTCTCTCGATCTTATCCATCTCCCTATGAGGACAGAACTCCTCAATCACCATCTTCTTCAACTCCTCCCACCTCATTCTTCCTATCGACCAGTTACCCTCGGCTTGGACAATGTTGTCCCACCAACAAAGAGCCGAGTCCACAAACGAGTGGGTAACAAACTTCACTTTCTGGTCCTCCCGGCACTCGCTGATATCAAGAACAGCCTCCATTTCCCTCACCCACCGGTGAGCAGTAGCAGTAGTGCAGTTACCATCGAAAGTAGGGGGCTTGCATCTCATAAACGCCCTATAGTTACAGCCTCGTGCCACCTCTTGCACATGCTCATCTTCCTCTTCCTCTTCTTCATTATCAGAGAAAATCGTTTCAGGCTCCGGTTGCTCCCGTCCCCCCGAGGCATTGTTTCTCTCCTTTCTTTCTCCTTCCTTTACAGCCTTGATAACTTCGGTCACCACAGACGGTAAGATTTTCTGCATGACCTGATGCACCTCTTCAACAACAGCCTCCTTTACCGAGGCCCTTAGGATAGCACTCTCATCCCCAGCCTCCGGATGAGGGGTCTCAGGTTCTTCAGGAACCACCTTTTCAACTCTAGGCCTTCCTCTTTTGGGTCGCGGTTCAGCACCAGGCCCACCACGACCTCCACCCCTAGAAGCTTTTGAAGATCTACCACCGGCCGTCCTTTAACACACTAAAATATTCAAACACCAACACGGTCATTTAAGGGAACAACTCAGTTTATGTCAAGTATAGTAAGTCCCTAATTACAGTGGCCAGTTGTGATTAGCCACTTACTTTACTCTTCATACCCCGAGCATTACCTATCCTGACTACATCAGTATCAAAATCTACATACAACACATAAACCACATAACATGCTCACATAGTACCGGTTAACATTACGAAAATACCTGATGGCACGCAGCTACTCAGATTGGAATCCCATTCTCTTTCCGTCCCATTTTCAGTTTAAGTTAAGGTTTATTTTGAAATTTTACCCATTTCACTTAACCTTTGGCTCTGATACCAACTTGTAAGGCCCCGTTCCCAGGACGCTTACAGTTGGATCCTCATCACACAAAAAACATATAATTACATTTGTATTCATAAAGTATCACAGCGGAAACATTTAAAAATGACATTTCATTTCATTATAAAAGTTTTTGCCATATAATACATCGTTAACCAGTTACAAAGTATATTATTGCATTACATCACAAAAGCTTAATATAAATGGATGCCATCCAAAAGAGCTGAGTAGCCACGCAGCCCCATTCTCAGCAACATTACCTGCCAACTGGAAACACATAAAAAGTCAGCGTTGCTGAGTGAGTTCTAGTTTTATAATAAAACATACTTTACTTTCATTAAAACCGTTTGTTACTTTTGCATCATCACACATCATACGTACACATAGATAACATCATTATTATCTTCTTCATTCGTTCATTTATCATTACATCTTTTCTTTTGCATTTGATATCTTCCGTACCAATACCATGTGCTACACCCCAAACTATATGGCTACTGGGCCGAAGTCTATAAATAGACAGCTAAACATGGTGCCGCAGTACCGGGGTAAGCGGTAGAGGTTATATACAAATGGTCGGTCACAAAGACAGACCCCAATGTGCATCCTCCCGGGGTAGCAAACCCGCACACCGTTGGGCTAACACCTTATAATTGGCGTGTCCCGATATCCAATGCTTGCAAGACTTTCATTACTTTCGTTTATTTATGCATGCATTCTTTCATGTTCCTCTTTTCATCATCTTTCACTTTACGTTACATAATACTTTCAATTCATTCATTAACATAACACGCAAAGCCACTAGAAAGATAAACATTCATTATAATCAGAAATATCAACAAACACAATCATCCACATCATACAAGGCATCATCATACATACATAACATACATCATGCATTAATATGCAACATCATCATCATGCCCAACATACCCTCGAATATCTCAACAGTCATCTTACATGAACTTACGGGAATTTTCATGTCAAAACCTATATCTGCACTTTCCCCCGAAAGTTAGTAATTAAATTACACGTTTCCACGGGTACAACAGCCCTACTTGGGCGTATGGACACCCTTCAGTCGCATGGCCTCCAGGCGACTGAACATCATGCGAATAGGCCCATGCGGATGAACATCTATGCGGATGGACACCCAGTCGTGTGAATGAACCTCATGCGGATGGAACTAATGTGAATGAGCACCTATGCGACTGGGCCCTCAGTCGCATGACTCCACATGCTACTGGCCCCCAATCGTACGAATGAATCCTTAATCGTGCGAATGAATCCTTAATCATGCGAAAGAACCCTCAATCGTGTGAATGAACCTCAATCGCACCTCAATCGGCCGTATGGCCTCCATTCGGTCGCCTAGCCCTAGCAGATGCAGAATGGAGTTCATCCCGAACCCATTCTGCCATTTTCGACCTCCAAGCTCATCCAAACCCATTCTAAGCCTAAATCAACCATCCTAAACCTTAGGAATGCATACCACAACACCATTCAAGCATACACAAGCCCGAAAACAAACTTCAAACACATCACACGCAAACACATACAAATGGGTCAAACACACACACATACAAAAACGGGTTTTCTATATGTCTTAGCCCCAAAATCATTTGAAAACATGTAAAAGAGGGGTCCTAGAACTCACACAAACGACACAACGAGAAGAGCTTCGATTGGACTCGCTACACGACGATTTTGCCCGCTTGAATCTACCCGAACCAACCTTTTTCTCTCTTTCTCCCTTTTTCTCTCTTCTTCCTCTAATGCTGAAAATATGAGTGTGGGGAGAGGGTAAGGGCTTCCCTCTCCCTTTAAATACCTCCACTCACCCAACTTTCTCTCGTTGCTGATTTTGGTCCCTCGACTTTGGACTTCTTTCTTTTCTTCTTTCGTCGGCTTCAAAATAAATAAATAACTGGGTGTTACAATTATCATATAACATCATATTACAACATACATCATCCACGGGAACAATCTCGAATCATAGCCTAAAAACCCTTTTTTCCTAAAATTTAGAAAATTTTCCAAGTTCTCAGGCACATGGGCACTATGCAGGCGCATGAGCACTATGCGGATGCATGAAGACTTAGGCGCATGGGTGAGCACTATTCTAGGCCCATGAACACTATGTAGGCGCATGGGCCTGACCTAGGCGCATGGGCACTTTGGGCGTCTGGGCACTATTGGGGCGCAAGATCCTTAGGCGTTTAGGAACACTTAGGCATTGGCCAGTTAGGCGCTGGGCTACTATTCATGCGCATGAACACCTACTTGTAACTAACATCATAATTCAGTCCAAAATCCGATTCTAACATGTTCTTAGCTTAGTTTCCAGCATACCAAGCAACATAAACATACTACAAACATGAACATAACCATAAATCATTCCCAAACATACTCCCACCCACATTACACACACATATACATACGGGTACACACACCCAAGTCAAATAAAAACGTTATAATATGTATTTTAAGCCCCAAAACAAGTTAAAAGATGTAAAAATGGGGATCTAGAACTCACCTCTTGCAACTTTTGAGCAAGACTTCTTCAAACCCGAATGCACTATGTGTTCAAACACCCAAAACCCACCAAAACACATAACCAAACACATAAAAAACATATAAGCACATACCTGAGGCTAGAATCAACCAAGAACAACTCAAAACACATGAAACTAACCTCAAATCTACACTTCTCTTCTTCTTCTCTCTAGAAACTAAAAATTTTCTACCCTTTCTTTCTCTAAGAACCGTGAGAAAAAGTTGGTGGTACAAGAAGTGGGCGGCCATGCTCCTTTTTGAACAACATAATAATAATCTTTGCCGCTTGTACATAATTAACCCCTCGACTTGGGTTTTATTGCTTTTCTTTCTTTTATTTCTCTTTTTTTGTTCCTATAAAATTTTCCGGGTGTTACACGTCCACTCATCATTTATTGGTTTCATCCATGAAACCTGATACTCCTCAAATAGCTGTGGGTAATGTCGTCTCATCTTTTCTTCAGTCTCCCATGTAGACTCGGATCCCTTTCTATGCTTTCACTGTACTTGAACCAAGGGAACCACTTTATTCCTTAAACTCTTCTCTTTTCGGTCAATGATCACCACTGGTTGCTCCACATAATTGAGCAGCTCGTCTACCTCAATGTGTCCCAGTGGTACAACCATATCTTCATCAGCCAAGCACTTCCGCAAATGAGATACATGGAATGTCGGATGAATTCCACTTAACTCATCGGGCAAGTTCAACCTATAGGCCACCTCTCCTACACGAGCAACGATTCAGAAAGGCCCTATGTACCTCAGGCTCAGCTTGCCCCGTTTCCTAAGCCGAATGATACTTTTCAAAAGTGAGACTTTCAGCATAACACTATCACCCACCTTGAACTCAATCGGTCTACGTCTCTTGTCTGCATACGACTTTTGCCTATCTTTGGTTGCCTTCATAAACGCCTTGATCTTCTCCAATTTCTCAGTCGTTGCCTCGACCACTTCGATGCTCCCTAACTCCTTCTGCCCAATATCACCCCAACATACGTGTCTTCCTTTCCGCTAAGGGCATTCGTCACTACGTTGGCTTTGCCCGGATACCATCGCCTCTGCCTCATATTCAAATATTTCTGCTTGAAGAAGTACTTCAAGCTCTTGTGATCGGTGAAGATGGTGCACTTCGTCTCGTATAGGTAGTGCCTCCAAATCTTCAACGCAAAGACCACAGACGCTAACTCCAAATCGTGAGTGGGGTAATTAACCTCATGAACCTTCAATTGTCGGGATGCGTAAGCTATAACCTTTCCTCGCTGCATCAACACGCAAACCTAAGAAGCATCTGAATAGACTACCAAGTCTTCGCTTCCTTCGGGTAATTACAAGACTGTAGCTTGTGTCAACCTCATCTTCAGCTCATCAAAAGCCTTCTCTTGTTCTTGATCCCATACAAACTTTACATCCTCACGGGTCAAGTTGGTCAACGGAGAAGCTATCATTGAGAAGTCTTGAATGAATCTCCTATAATAGCCCGCCAATCCCAAGAAACTACGAATCTCGGATGGCGTCTTTGGAGACTTCAATTGCATCACTGCTTCTACTTTAGCCGAGTCAACCATAATCCCTCAGGGTTCACCACGTGACCCAAGAACTGAACTTCGCGTAACCATAACACGCACTTAGAGAACTTGGTATACAACTTCTCCTTTCTAAGCATCTCCAACACCTCTCGAATATGATCGGCATGCTCCTCCTTTCTCTTCAAATAATCAGAATGTCATCGATAAACACAATCACTGATTTATCCAACACCGGCCGACACACTCGATTCATCAAATCCATAAAGGCAGCTGGCGCATTGTTTAGACCAAAAGACATCACGAGAAACTCGTAGTGTCCATAACATGTACGAAAAGCTGTCTTAGGAATATCCTGCTCCTTCACCTTCAGTTGGTGATAGCCAGATTAGATATCTATCCTCGAGAACCAACTGCACCTTGTAGTTGATCAAACAAGTCATCTATCCTTGGTAATGGATACTGATTCTTCATTGTCAAATTGTTTAACTCACGGTAATCAATACACATCCTCATGCTACCATCCTTCTTCTTTACAAACAAGACCGGAGCACCCCATGAAGAAATACTCGGTCGAATGAACCCCTTATCAAGCAACTATTGCAGTTGAGTCATCAACTCTTTCATCTCAAAAGAGCTAAACGATACGGTGCCTTAGCAACAAGTTGGGCACGAGGTATCAAGTCAATCTGAAACTCGATCTCGCGGTCCGGTGGCACACCTAGTTAATTCTCTGGTATAATGGTGCTTAATTTTATGGGAGACGAGAATGCTAAAACTAATTTTACATAGACTAAAATACCTTTTCGTAGTTTAGCTAATATGTCACTTGTGATTCTCTTATTCTTTCTTATCTTATTAGGCAAACTAATCTTTTTATTTGAACATTTTCCTATATACATACATACATAAAAACATATATAGAAAAAGAGAGGATAAGGATCAAATGTTAATTTTGTTTATTGCAATAGCCCATTAACCTAACTAGTGGTTAACAGTACACCATATTATCATTGTAAGTTAGAGTTATAATGATAATACTAGTGGTTAATAACGAATGCTAAAAAATTTTAAAAACATATAGCAGGGCTATTGAGTTAAATATATTAAAGTGATCTAATTAGTGATGTAATTTGTATAAATAATAATATCATAAAAAAGGTTATGATGGTTTAAAAAAAAGGTAATCTTTTTTTTAAAAGGAGGGGAATTTTAAAAATGTGGGGCGGGGAATGTTACATTAGTGGTGTAACGTGGGGTAAAAGTAAGTTACACTGCATAATTATGATGTAAGTGTTTATTAAATTAAGGTTAATGTGTTATCGTAATAAACAAGGGATAACAAAGAAACTTTACCATGTATATATATATATGTATATATATATATATATATATATATATATGTATATATATATAATCTATATATATATAATTATATATATATATGTATATATATATATGTATGTATATTATATATGATATATATGTATGTATATATGTATATATCTGTATGTATGTATGTATGTACGTATCTATGTATGTATGTATGTACGTATGTATGTATGTATGCATGCATGCATGAATGTATGTATGTATGCATGCATGCATGAATGTATGCATGTATGTATGTATGTATGTATGTATGTATGTAGCATGCATGCATGAATGTATGTATGTATGTATGTATGTATGTATGTATGTATGTATGTATGTATGTATGTTGTATGTATGTATGTATGTATGTATGTATGTATGATGTATGTATGTATGTATGTATGTATGTATGTAGTGGATGTACGTATGTATGTATGTATGTAGTATGTAGTATGTATGTATGTGTATGTATCTGTCTGTATGTATGTATGTATGTATGTATGTATGTATGTATGTATGTATGTATGTATGTATGTATGTATGTATGTATGTATGTATGTATGTATGTATGTATGTATGTATGTATGTATGTGTGTATGTATGTATGTATGTATGTATTTATGTATGTCTTTGTGTGTGTGTATGTATGTGTGTGTATGTATGTATGTATGTATGTATGTGTATGTATGTATGTATGTAGGTAGTATGTATGTATGGGTATGTCTGTATGTGATGTGGTGTGTAGTCTGTCTTTCGTATGTCTGTATGTATGTATGTATGAATGACTGTATGTATGTATTTGTGTGTGTGTGTATGTATGTGTGTATGTAGTATGTATGTATGTAGTATGTATGTATGGTATGTATGATGTATGTATGTATGTATGTATGTTTGTTTGTGTGTATGTATGTATGTATGTATGAATGTATGTATGTATGTATGGTATGTATATATGATTGTATGGAGTATGTTGTATGTATGTATGTAGTATGTATGATGTATGTATGTATGTATGTATGTATGTATGATGTATGTATGTATGTAGTATGTATGTATGTATGTATGTATGTATGTATGTATTATGTATGTATGTATGTATGTATGTATGTATGTAGTATGTATGCATGTATGTATGTATAGCTCATTCACATCTTTCATTCGCAGGAGTGACCCATTCGCATAGCTCATTCGCATGAGTGAATCTCTCCTGTTCTAAGTTTACCAAGTCTATAGCAATGGAAGACCAGTTTGGTGCATTCTTTGCTGGAAAGGATTCGCGTATCCAGAACCTTCTACTTCTGGAAATTGAGATTGGAAACCACAACAAACCGCCAAAGCTATTATCTTTGGATGAGTACCCACAGTGGAAACATCGGTTTGAAATCTACTTGAATGGGGTTGACCCAAACCTTTGGACATCCATTGAGACTGGTTACACGGTACCAGTCAGTGCAAATGGAGTTAAGTTGACTTTAGGAGGAATGAGTGAATCCCAGAAGACACTGCATAATGCTAAAAAGAAAGCATATGCCTTGTTGACTCAGTCAATACCTAAGGACATATTTCATCATTTCTCTGAGAACTAGCAGTCTAAGAAATTATAGGATGTATTGGAGAAGAGATACGAAGGAAATACAGCGTTTTAAGCACTGAAGGCAAAAGCTCTTAAGAAGGAATTTGACAATTTCTCTCCGATTGGGAATGAGAGCTTGGATGACATCATTGATCGATTCTATCATCTGATGAGTGAGTTGCACACTCATGGCATGACCACATCCATGGAAGATAAAGTCTCTAGTTTTGCTGATGGTCCGTCAGTCAAATGGGATCCATTAGTGTCTAATCTGATACAAAACGACACTCTTGCTACTTTAGACATAAATGATTTCATTTTGAAGTTAAGGGAGGAAGAACTACGTATGAAATACAAGTCAAAGAAAGGATCCTATGTTCAGAATCCTGCACTATACAATTCAGTTCCAACTCCGGTTGCTTCAGGTGTACCACTATAAACGGCGTTTGTGTCTAGCTCTTCTGCTCCTTCCCAAAGCAGTGCATCAGGAACCGTAACATCAGGGTCATCTAGAACCCAATACATAGTTCCTGAGGCAAATACTACAAAGTTCAAGACCGAGAATCTTGGAAATGTCACCGCGAAAGTTGCTAAAGAGCACATGGACCTTCTAGATACTGTTGTTCAATCTTATGATGGATTAGTTGCTGGTAGGATTGGAAGCTATCATCTTGTTGAAGAGGACTACGAGCAAGTTGATGAAAATAAGCTAGAACGCATGGATATTATGTGGGCCTTGGCTAGTGCTGTTAGAAGAGCCAAGAAGTTTGTTAAAAAGACGGGCAAAATTTGGTTGGCACTAAAGATACGACTTTTGGATTTGACAAAACCAAAGTCATGTGCTTCAATTGTGGTGAAAAGGGGCACTTCAAACATGTGTGCGTAAAGCCAAAGAAGACTGGAAATGAAAATCCTTTTCTTACAGTCAACCGACAAGACAAGGATAAGACTGGAGCTTCATCTTCAAGTCAAGGGTTTAAGGCTTTGGTTGCTCAAGGTGATGAAGGACAAGACTTGTCCTTCCGATTCGTTTCTCGGGGTGAATCAAACATTGCTTTAGTTGATACATTGGATGATGGATCTGCAAGTGAAGGAGACATCATACCTGAGCATTCACTTTCAGATATCGAAGAAGCTATGAATGTCGTCGATCATTTGGTTGAAGAAGAGCTTAGTGCTACAAACTCAAAATCTCCAGTCACTGAAGATTCTGACACTGCGTTGATGGCTGATTAGTCTAGTTCTACACATGTATCTTCTAAAGATGAATTATATGAAAAACATGCTTGTACTGAATGTGATAAATTTAGGGAAAGCAGTGATTTAAAATTTGCTAGGTTATTAGAACATAATTATAATATAGTAAATGATTTACAACTCTGCACTAAAGGAAATCGTGTTTTAAAACAAAATGAATGTAGCTTCAAAGAAAAGATAGAATTGTTAGGGAAACAACTAAGGGAAACCGAGGTTGTTGCCTTAAATCAATCAAATGACATCAAGTTCTATTTAAATTCTTTGGAGGAAACTAAGAAGGAAAAATTAGTTTTGGAAGTCGAAGTTGATTCATTAAAACAAAACCTGCAGAGTTTGGCAAGTTCTTCTCATATTGTTCAAAACCTAGTGAAAGAACAGAATGCAGGGGAAGGTCTGGGTTATAAAGTAGTACCTCCACCACATGAATTCCTTTTGAACACTAAATGTAGACCAATTAATAATAACCCTGTAAAGGATCATGTGGTGTCTACTCCTCTGGTCAGTGATCCAGATTCTATATGTTAACCTGTGAAATCTGTCACTAAACAGAAGGTTTCTTCTTTGGAATCAACAGAAAAGATACCTGTTGAGGATTTGGGTGATAAAATTGAAAAGGTTAAATTAGGGTCAGGTTCACAAACGTCTATTTCAGAACCTAAGAGGTCTAATCCAATGAACCTTAAACGTGTTAATCATCAAAATCCAAATAAAATGAAAATGAAAGATGTTCAAAATGTCAAAACAATTAAGTTTAAAGAAGGTGAAACATCTAAAAAGGAAGAGTCTTCATCAAAACCCCGACCAAACTCAACCCCACATCAAAACTTTCCTCAAACAGTCGAAGTAAGATCCTGCTACAGTTGTGGAAAATGAGGACATATCACTCCAAATTGTCCTTATTATCAAACACCTAAAAAGAAAATTGTACTTTTTTGATGAAAAACTAAGATTTTCTGAAATTAGATCTTATGTGTCACTTAAGGTTACACCGAAGATTATCAGTGAACCTAAAGTTCAAACCATAAGCCAGTCGTCTGTTTACCACAAACAGGCCTTACACAAAACTGGTTTATGGAAGATCAAAACAAGTAATGTGTTTGATAGTGAGAATAAGAAGAAGAAAGATGTGCCCTCATCCTCTAAAGGACAATGGGTTGAGTTCATGATGTTGATACCTCTGGGACACCCAATCCAGTTAAGGCTTGGGTCACAAACCTGAACTAATCAATTTCTTTGTATGTGTAGGGTGTCTGCTACAACGCTATCACTAATACTTGGATTATTGATAGTGGGGCTTCCAGGAACATGACCGGGAATTCGTCTCTCCTTTTCAACGTCAAGCAAATTAAAGGGGGACACGTATCGTTCGCTGGGAATAAAGGAGGTTACCTCACCGCTCAAGGCGAAGTGGGAAATGAGAAAGTGAAGTTTGACAAGGTCAACTACGTTCAACAATTGCAAAACAACTTGCTTTCTTTCTCCCAAATCTGTGATAAGGGATTCAAAGTTGTGTTTGACAACAAGAAGTGCTACATGTTGAAGAAGGAGTATGTTATCGAGGAGGATAAAATTCTAATGTCAGCTTCAAGATATAACGATCTATATGTCTTGGATCTATAAAAAGCCTCCACAACAGAGTCTACTGCCCAGTGCTTCTTGTCAAAGGCAACAAAGAGGGATTTGGTCTCCTGGCATAGGAGAATGGGACACATTAATTAATCCCAGGAAGATGAATCATTTGTGCAGGACCGGTTAAGGGCTTAACAATTTACAACACCACAACACAAAGAGGAGATTAACTAAACTTGATCAAACAGTAAACTGGATTAACCAAGATAATGATACAAAGAACACAAGTAATGATAAAGAGACAGAACAAGAGAATTAGGTTTCAAGGAGGCAGTATATTGCTTTCTCAAGTTCTATTACAAGTGTTACAAAGCATAAGGAAAGATACTAGAACTTGGAATACTTATACTACAACCTATAGCCGGCTATACTTTGAAAGCCAGCTGGATACAATTGACTAGACACAAACAAAATCAATTGTAGAATCAAAAGACATATCTGCCTTTTGACCTTGTGACTATGACATGCCATAGCTCACATCCTTATCTAATACAAAAAGGATAAAGTACATAATGTTGAAAGTTACAGACTCAAGACCTCATTGTACAGTTACCAAAAGCATAGACCTTTTCACCAACTCATGTAAGTTGGTGACTTTACAGAGATGCAGCGGAAAGGTGTCCAGCTTTATGGAACAGTACATCAAATAAAGCATGTTACTAAAAGTCTTCGGAAGAAATCTGTCTTCATAGGATGAAGCTTCGGAAGACTTTGTCTCTGAGGCTTCGGAAGACTTCATATTTGGCTTTGGAAGATATTGGTCTTGGCTTCGGAAGATTTTACACTTAGAATATTTCTAGTGTATGGTGTAAACTTCCGAAGCAATTCTTCTTCAGTACTTAGTGCACTACTTGCAGAGAGACATTGGATGTTTTGGTTTGCATCAGACTTAAAGGAATCCTTACAAACTCCCCCTAGGCTGATGCTACCAAAACATTTAGAAGATCTTCAGATGTTAGTAGTCTTCAGCACGATCATGACCATACCTTTCTTCATTAGATGGTCAGGATCATTCAGACCTTCATAGTATCTTCTCATCTCAAAGAGATCATGTAGAGGTAAGTTGATTATGTCTTGCCATGTATAGACATTCTCAACACTTTGATCTCTGATTACATGCCATCTCTCTGGATTAGTAGAGAAGGTCCAGGATAAGATGGGTGTCTCAGCTGCCAGAGGAGCCACTTGCATTGGAGTTGATTGGGCTGCCTCTTCATGCATTTCCCCAGGTTGATCTGACTCAGCCTGAGGTGTAGAGGTAGATGATTTAGGCTTCTTCTTCTTAGACTTTGGTTTAGAAGCCATCCTCTTCTTCCTCTTAGATGACTTTAACTGAGAAGACTGGTCTGCAACACCTTGTTGATCATCCTTGTCTTTCTCAGTTGGGTGTTCCTCCCTCACAGGTTTAGAAGGAGAGGGAGTTGCTTTGGATCAGAAGATGAAGCTTGCTGAGGCTCACCAGGAGGTCCGGGTTGAGTTGTCTTAGGTTGTTCAAACTTAACCTCCACTTCAGGTGGGACTTGACTTGGAACAGAGTGTAAGTCAATCAGTTCACCACTCTTAATCTTCTGCTTGATTACCCTTATATGCTCATCCATTGTGGATAGAGACATAGGGCCAAGTCTCCTTCCAGAGAATCCATATAGCTTCAAGAAGCTCATCATCCTTTGTCTATCAGCAGACTTCTTCATACTCTTTTGGATGATAGCTCTTGACTTTGTAGCTTCTTCCCTTAGCTTCTTCTTAGTTTTCATTCTCTTCTTGACTAACTCAAGCTCAAGTTGTTTTAAGTACTCAAACTCAACAAAGTCATAGGACAAGGGAAGAAGTGCATCTGCCTGATAGAAGCCTGTGGCACTCAAGTAGTTGATCATTTTGATCCTATCTTCTTGTTTGTCTACCTGAGGTTCTTGTTGAACCACATCTTCTTGTACAGGGCTTTCTTGAACTGGGGAGAGAGTGGGACCATGCTTGTAGAGTCTTTTCTGTCTCTTCTCGTCTTTGAATTGGAGAAGTAACCTTGCATCCTCTTTTTCTTTCATCTCTCTTGACACTTCCATGTCAGCCAGTTCATTTAGTTGTTCTAAGGGGAGAGAAATGATTTCATCAATGTCATAGTTCTTGGTCTACAGATAAGTAATCCTGACTGCCCTCAACTCATCATTTTGAGTATTTGGTCTGGGGGCAGCCCTGATTGCAGCTTGCATAAAGCCTGAAGACCCAGAGGAACTTTCTCCCCTTAGCTTGCTTTTCCTCTCTCTCTCTCTTCCTCCTCAGTTTCCTCAGGAGTCAAAATCCTTTTCCCTTTGTCACCCACAGACCTTTGTGACTCAGGGTGGATAGAGGTTTGGCCTTCATTGCTTGGTGTAGCATCCATGCTCTGGCCAGAGAGAGGCTGAGAAACACCTTCACCAGCAGGTGTCTCAGAGGGTGTGTGAATCTCTGCAGCAGTTGATGATGATGAGACAGGGGTCTCAGGTTCTGCCACTAGGCCTTCAGTCAAGGTTTCCCCTATTAAACTAATCTTTGGGTCCACCTCATCATCCAGTTGACCGATGACATAGCCTGATTGCCTAAGTCTCCTTCTTAAGCTGAACTCTACAATAATCCTGTCTTGGATTCTTTGAGCCAATCTGTCAGCCTGTCTTGAGTTGCTTGGATTGACAAGTGGCATATTGACTAGATCCAAACATTCATAGAAGTTCAAGCATTGAAAGTCAAATACTTCTTGTTTCCCTTGAACTCTGTGAAGAATAAGGGCTCTTCTATCAGCATCATACCTCCACCTTATGATGTTGTTTGAAGTTCCTTGAGGTGGGGATGACACAGCCCTTGGTATACCTTCCTCAAAGAGACTCCTGATGATAGATTCTATAGAATCCACATTAATGTGAACTTGAGGAAGTTGCTGAGAATGCACAACTGCAAGTGAGGATGGTGAGTCCTCTATGTGCATTCTCTGTGAAGAACTCCCAGGTTCTGTGGCTGCAATAACTTTCTCCCCCTTTTTGGTAGCATCACCCACTTGCATAGGTGAGCTGGAGGATAAATCAATCACATCCACAGGTTCTTGAGTTCCTGGTTGAGCTATTCTTAAAGGTCTCCCAGCTAGTTTTTCCTTAATATTTGAAATCTGAAGTTGCTGATCATTGACCCTGTTTTGTAAGGTAGTCATCTGAGATTCAAGGTGACTGACCTTAGAGACTAAATAGGAGCATGTTTTTGACAGTTTTTGCACCTTTAGTCTCAAATTCCCCTCTTCTTCATCAAAAGAATCATTGTGGGATGAGACGATTGGACCAAAGTCCTCTCTCTCACCACCAGCTTGAGGTTCTTGGCTGCTGGTTTTCCTCTGCTCACTAGCAATCTCAGTTGCAATGTCAGTGGGCTGAGTTCCCATGGTTCAGGTCTTAACGATGTAATCACTTGCAGAAGTGAGAGCCTCTTCCATATGGACATCCTGAACAGGTACAGAAGTGTCCACCTCAGTAATAGGTGACTGATGTGGGCTAGACTAAGGAGACTCAGAGGTACTCATCTCTCTTTGAGTAAGGGAAGAGAAGAGAGACTAATGATACTCACTGAATCCTAAGTCTTCATCAGTATAGAAGGATAGGTTGGGAATGGGTTGATTTAGATCTAAAGGCTGGGGATGATAACTGTCCCCTAAAGGTTGTTCACTTGACTGTTGAGACCCAGAGTGAAGGCTTAAGGCTATTGGGATTGTGAGCTCATCAGGGTGAGCATGAGGAACCTCAGCCTTGATAGTTGAAGAGATGGGAGTGGTTCGCTCTTTAGGGGAAGTGGGAGCTCTAGTGTCCACTTCCTCCTGTAAAGGTGAGTATATGGGGACCAGCACAGACTCAATAGCTTGAGCAAGGGTTCGTTTGGATTTTCTTTGGTAGGTGAGTGTTATTTGAGGCCTTTTTAGTGGTAAAGAAGTAGAAGGTGTGGGTTCAACACTAGCTTGTGTTGCTAGGTTGTCACCTTGAGCAATGAGCTGTAACATTTTGGGGACAAGGGCTGTTTCTACCCCTGAGAAGCCTATAGTTGGCTTCTTCATGATTTTAAAGATGTCAGGCTTCATCTGTCCCAATTTAAGAATACTACCTGTTTCCCTCAACTGTGAGCCCAGTTCACAGTTAAGAATGTGTTGAACATATCTAGGAAACATGTAATACTTTAAGGAGTCCAAGTTTGCAAGTAAATTGGTATAAACAAATTGAGAGTACCTGAACTTGACCCCTTGAACCATTCCATGCACTATGAAGGAGAGATCCTCAGGAATCTGGTCCAACCCTCCATGCTTGTTTGACAAGCTGTGGATAACCACATGGAGTAGGTATTTCCACTGGGATGAGACCTTCCCTTTCTGGAAGGTCTTTACAGAGAAATATCCCTCATAGCCTATCTGCTCAAAGGAATGATTGACAGCTTCTTTTGGGAAGGACAACTCACCTTCTTCATCATCCAGCTGCAAATGATAGTTGATGATGGCCGGAGTGATGAAGATTGTCCTCCCTTGCACTGTGGCAGACAGTGCCTTCTCTCCATTCATAATGACCTCTTGGCAGGTCTTCTAGAATTCAAGCAAATGATCCTCATACAAAGTAGGATCAATGGATAGGGAGGTGAAATAGTTTGATAGAGTTAAGAATTGGCAAATATCTGAGAAACTTTCATCTTTCTCAGAGCTTAACAGAGCAACCTGGTTGTGTTGCCTGTGAAGTTGCATGGAGAAATCTGGGTTGTTTCTACGGTTAAGGTTGGCTATTTGAGAAGCTTAAGGTTGAAGAAAGGTAAAAAGCAAAGGCGGTTTTGGGAATTAGGTTTGAGGAATAGTGGAATTGAGGAAGATATTGAGGAAGAGGGGAACCGTTGGGTATTTATGTGAAAAGGGTTTTGAACCAAAGTTAATGAAAGAGGATAAACTTTGAAATCCGAAAGTCGGTCCCACCTCTGAAAAAGTAGTTTACTTTTGCTCAAAAAGTAGTTTTCTTGGAATTCGAAAAGCTTCCAAAGGTAAATTATCTTCGGAAGTTTTAATGAAAAAGCTTCCGAAGCTAAAATGACTTTGGAAAAATTTCCTGAGAGTCTTGAAAATTTTGCTTCGGAAGAGAAACAAACACTTGAGTGCTTTGTATATGAAACAACAAAGCTTCCGAGAGTTAATTTTGCTTCGGAAGGAAAAAATCCTTAAAAACAAATAATTGTCTGAGACAAGAATTTAAGCTTCGGAAGATAGATTTAGACTTCTTTTGAATCCAAAGCACTTGAGCACACCAGCTTGCAGCAGCGATGTATTCAGCCTCAACAGTTGATGCAGACACACAGGATTGTTTCTTGCATTGCCATGAGACAACCCTTCCACCACGGAATTAACATCCCCCAGATGTAGACTTTGCAGTCATGTTGCAACCACCATAATCACTATCTGTATAAGCATACAGATTGAAATCAGGATTCTTTACATACCATAAACCAAGTGTTGAGGCACCTTTGAGGTATCTTAATATCCTTTTGATAGTGATTAGGTGAGACATCTTAGGGTTGGCTTGATATCTTGCACAAATACATGTAGCAAACATGATATCAGGCCTGCTAGCTGTAGGATACATAAGAGACCCAATCATAGCCCTGTATAAATGTTCATCTACACACTCCCCCTCAAGATTAGGTCCAAGGGAGTGGTTTCTGGCTATGGGTGTCTTAGCAATCTTACAATTAGTCATGTTGAACCTCTTGAGTATGTCCTGAACATACTTTGACTGACTTATGAATATGCCATCTTCAACTTGCTTCACTTGAATTCCCAGAAAGAAATTGAGTTCTCCCATTGCACTCATTTCAAATCTGCCTTTCATCAGCTTCTCAAAGTCTTTACAGAGCTTTAGATTAGTTGAACCAAAGATGATGTCATCTACATATACTTGAACTAGCAATAAGTCATTTCCCCGTCCTTTGATGAAGAGAGTTCCATCTATAGTACCTCTCATGTATCCATGTTTGCAAAGATACTCAGACAATGTCTCATACCACTTCCTGGGTGCCTGATGCAGCCCATAAAGAGCTTTGTCAAGCTTGCAGACATAATCAAGATGATCAGGGTCTACAAAACCAGGTGGCTGTTTGACATAAACATCTTCATCAATCACTCCATATAGGAAAGCACACTTTACATCAAGTTGAAAGACCTTGAAGTTCTTGGATGCAACAAATGCTAGGAATATCCTAACAGCTTCTAATCTTGCTACAGGAGCAAAGACATCAGTGTAGTCAATCCCTTCTTCTTGTGTGTATCCTTGAACAACTAGTCTTGGCTTGTTCTTGATGATAATTCCTCTATCATCCTTCTTATTCCTAAAAACCCATTTGGTTCCAATGGTAGTCTTCCTATGAGGAAGAGGACAAAGGTTCCAAACTTTCTGCCTTTTGAATTGAAGCAACTCTTGTTGCATAGCTTCAACCCAAATTCCATCCTTTAGAGCTTCATCAACTTTCTTTGGCTCTATCTGGGATAAGAAATAAGAGTGAAGACAAACATTTGCTTCATGGGTTTGTCCTCTTGTTCTAACCCCTGTGACAACATCTCCAATGATGTTTGTGGTGGGGTGAGACTTGTGGATCCTTAGCTGAGGGATCACAGCAAGTTGCTGAGAAAGATCGAAATTTGAGAAATTTAGATCTGGCATAGATGATTCACCCTCCACATCACCACACTTATCAAGATTAACTTGATCCAATGAGTGTGTGACATCATTGATGTTGTCATCTATGGTGTGGTTATTAGCATCAAGGAATTCCTGATCACTTTCACCGTCACCATTGTTGTCTTCCACAATTAAGGAATCTTTATCTGGTTGTGGAGCCTCTGAGCTGGAATTTGAAGGCACCCCAGATGTATCAGCTGAATTTGTCATTGTAGTGCTGATAGAAACCTCATTTGCTGAAGTAGTTCCAACTGGAGCTGAAGATGTATGAGTTGAGGGTCTTCCTAGCTCAAATCTTTGGATCACCTGTATTTAAATTTTCTGCAGATCCTGAAACATTCTCACAAGATTTGTTAAAACAGTTTGTAACTAAATCAAGATCAAATAGCCAATCAGGACCAGAACCAGCCACACAGTGTGTGTGTTCATTGAAAGTCACATTGGCTGACTACTCAACAATTCTAGTTCTGAGATTGTATACTCTATAAGACTTGGCTTGGGAAGAGTATCCAATGAAGTGTCCATCATCTGATTTCTCAGCAAACTTGGCAATTTTATCTTTGGTATTCAAGATGGTGCAGGGACATCCAAATGACCTGAGAAAACCAATGAAAGGTTTTCTCTTGTGCCAAGTTCATAAGGAGTCTTACCATGTGTCTTAACTACTAAAACTCTGTTTTGCACATAGCAAGCAGTATTTACTGCCTCTGCCTAGAAGGTGATGGGCAGTTTAGAGTCAGACAACATAGTTCTTGCAGCTTCAATTAGTATCCTGTTTCTCCTCTCAGCAACTCCATTTTGCTGAGGAGTCCTGGGAGCACTATATTGTCTTGTAATACCTTTTTCATCACAAAATGTAGCAAGGATTTGATTCTTGAATTCAGTCCCTTGATCACATCTTATGGTTTTGACCTTGTGATCACTTTGATTCTCAATTTTTAAGATGAAATTCTTCAGAATCTCAGGGGTTTCATCCTTAGTTTTAAGAAAGAAAACCCAAGTGAATCTTGTAAAATCATCTGTGATCACCAAACAATAAGAGGTCCTTCCTAGACTCATTACACTGGTGGGGCCAAAGAGATCCATATGTAATAAGTGTAGGGGAGTAGTGAAAGAGTTCTTTTCCTTAGGCTTGTGAGATACCTTATGTTGCTTCCCTTTCAGGCATGCAACACAATGATCATCACTTGTAAACTCTTTCTTTGGCATTCTAGTTACCAAATCATGTTTTATTAGTTTATTCATGTTCTTAAAGTTTACATGGCACATTCTTTTATGCCATAGGAAAGACTCATCACTATTTGCTTTTAATAGAAAGCATGAAACTTCTCCAGAGGGAAATGTTTCTTGCAAATCCATCTTGTACATGTTCCCTTTCCTGGGGGCTCTAAGCAGGATGTGCTCATGAGGAATGAGCACTCCAAGCTTGAGAACAATGCACTCATGCTCAGTAAAGAGCATGTTATTACTCTGATCACAAAATTGGGATACACACAGAAGATTGTACCCAAGCTCCTTGACAAAGTTTACCTTTTCAATGCTGAGCTTACCATTTGTGACCTTGCCCCTTCCAGAAATGTAACCACCTTCATCTCCTCCAAAAGCAACTGGTCCTCCATCAATTCTCTCAAAGTTATGGAGTAGTGACCTATTGCCTGTCATGTGCCTAGAGCAGCCACTATCAATAATCCAGACATTCCTGTTTGTCTTGAGCTGTTCCTGCACAAAGAAAATGATTAGTTACATTTGGGATCACAAGCTCAGCCTGGCACTTAGTCAGCTTGGTTATGAGATCTTGGATTTGAGTCCTAAAATCTGTATGTTCATCTTTTAGTACTGAAATGGTTTTCTCTAAGTCCTCTATCTTTAGCTTATAATCATTTTCAGACTTTCTAAAATTAGCTTTTAAAATGTTTAAGGACTCAAGATCAGATCTCATTTCTAAGTTATAGGACCTATATCTGTTAACTTTAGCAATGCATTCAGGAGTACATAGATGTTCCAATACCTTGGCTTCATCATGATCTGCCATTAGTGCTTGGTTTGGAGAAGCATCTTCCACCTGAAAGCTCCAGTCAAAGCCTCCTTCTTAAACAGCAACAACAGCTTGTTGCTTTGGCTTCTCATTCTGAGGGGCTTTGTCAGTGTAGTTTGGTCTGGTTTGTGCTTGGCCACCATTTGTTTTAGGTGCCTTACACTCTCTAGCAAAGTGGCCCATCAAGTTACAGTTGTAACACTTGACTTTGCTTTTATCCAAGCCAAACTTTCCACTGGTTGAATTGCTTGGAAACCTCCTTCCAGTTCTCTTGTAGAACTTCTTGGCTCTATGAGTGAGAAGAGCCATCTGCTGAACTATTTCCATATATTCCAGGTCATCTGGATGGATACAATCCAGGTCTTCAAGAGTGAAAAGAGAGTTACCACAACTTTCATTAGAAGACACAAAAGCTTGAGAAGAGCTTGTCTCTTGGAATGGGCTTCCTTGATTGTAGTTCTCCCTAGGTGTCTCTGGGAAGGTGATGAAAGGACCCTTTGGTGAGTTGTCAGGGTAGCATATGAGATGATGTTGGGGTTCTATGCTATCCCTTTCAACCACATGCAGGGTTGAACCCATTTGATTGTTGGAGTTGCCAGATGAACCTTGCATGTTCATCTCCATCTGGTAGCCACTGAGAATCCCATATAACTCTGTCAGAGTAAGAGTTTTGAGATTTTCAGTCCTCTTGATCACCACACAGTAGTGTGTTCATTGCCTAGGAAGTGAGGACATGAACTTCCTTACAATGTCTCTGTTTTCAATAGGAACTCCTCCATCCACAAGGGTATCCACTATCTTAACATACATAAAGTATTGCTGAGTCATGGTTTCACCTGTTTTGAAGGTGAAGTTTTCAAACTGCTGCTTCAGGAGATCCTTCTTGTTCTCCTTGGCTTTAGAGGAGCCTTCATACATCAGTTTTAGTGCATCCCACAGTTGTTTAGCTGTTTTGCACTTCTTGAAACCTCTGTACACAGAGTTTGGAAGGGCAGTTTGAAGAGCAGTCATGGCCTTTCTATCAATCTCTACTCTCTTCCGATCTTCATTAGAGTAGTTGGCCACATCTTTGGGGATCATACCAGCACCAGTAGCAGAAGGAGTGCTGGGTATGAAAGGTCCATTTTCAACAGATTCCCACGTTTTTGAGTCTAGAGACCAGATGAAACGTTCCATTCTCATACACCAGGTATCAAAGTCATCAAGAGTGATCAGTGGGGACTTGTTCATGGTTCCAGTCTCCATATCAGTCTTTGAAATGGATGCCATTTTGAAAGGTTAGTATTTGTGTGTGTGAGGGATCTTAAGATGGTGAGATCTTATATCAAGAGCCTGAAATGCTCTGATACCAATTGCAGGACCGGTTAAGGGCTTAACAACTTACAACACCATAACACAAAGAGGAGATTAACTAAACTTGATCAAACAGTAAACAGGATTAACCAAGATAATGATACAAAGAACACAAGTAATGATAAAGAGACAGAACAAGAGAATTAGGTTTCAAGGAGGCAGTATATTGCTTCCTCAAGTTCTATTACAAGTGTTACAAAGCATAAGGAAAGATACTAGAACTTGGAATACTTATACTACAACCTACAGCCGGCTATACTTTGAAAGCTAGCTGGATACAATTGACTAGACACAAACAAAATCAATTGTAGAATCAAAAGGCATATCTGCCTTTTGACCTTGTGACTATGACATGCCATAGCTCACATCCTTATCTATTACAAAAAGGATAAAGTACATAAAGTAGAAAGTTACAGACTCAAGACCTCAATGTACAGTTACCAAAAGCATGGACCTTTTCACCAACTCATGTAAGTTGGTGACTTTACAGAGATGCAGCGGAAAGGTGTCTAGCTTTATGGAACAGTACATCAGATAAAGCATGTTACTAAAAGTCTTCAGAAGAAATCTGTCTTCATAGGATGAAGCTTCGGAAGACTTTGTCTCTGAGGCGTCGGTAGACTTCATATTTGGCTTCGGAAGATATTGGTCTTGGCTTCGGAAGATTTTACACTTAGAATATTTCTAGTGTATGGTGTAAAACTTCCGAAACAATTCTTCTTCAGTACTTAGTGCATTACTTGCAGAGAGACATTGGATGTTTTGGTTTGCATCAGACTTAAAGGAATCCTTATTATTTGGTTTAGAATGATTTGGTGATTGGAGTTACAGTCAAGAAACCAAAAGTGAATCATCTCACTGGGGTAAAAAGGATCTTTCGTTATCTGAAGGGTACTCCAACACTCGGGTGGTGGTATACTCATGATGATGACTTTGAGCTTACAGCGTACAGTGACTCGGACTATGGTGGTTGCAAGATGAATTACAATTCAACATTGGCGGGATGTCAGTTCTATGGAAGACGTATAGTCACTTGGCAGTGTAAGAAGCAGAAATCTGTTGCTCTGTCAACATGTGAAGCTGAATATGTTGCTGCTGCAAGTTGCTGTTCACAAATCATTTGGAGTCAACAGCAAATGCAAGACTACGGTTTGCAATTTTCTAACACCCCTATCTTTGTTGATAATTCTGTTGTAATAGCTGTAACTAAAAATCCGGTCCTACACCCAAAAACTAAACACATCGGTATTAAATATCACTTTATACGTGACTGTATTTTGAAAAGCAATTAATCGATGTTAAAATTAATACGGATTTTCAAAGCGCCGATCTCTACACAAAAGCTTTTGACAAACCTCGTTTTTTATATCTTTTGGAGGTAAATGGCATGAAAAAGAAAAGTGCTCTGATTCCAGAAGAGTCGAGTTCGTAGTCCGCCAAATTTTTCTTATTTTTTATTTTATTTTATTTTCCTGTCTTTAAAAATCCAAAAACACAAAAACATTTTCGGTTTTAGAATTTTAGGGGGAGAATAGTTTAGTTTCAGTATTTATTTAGTTTCAGTATTTAATTACTTAAAAAAAAGAAAAAGAAAAAACCGAGGTAAAAGTCTTTCATTTCTTAATGTTCCTAGTTTATGTTCTTAATGTAAAAGTCTTTCATCTCTTACACATAGGTAATGTAAATACTTAATGAAATATAATATGCTTTTGATATTTATTTGTCTTTAAATATTACATATTATTGGTGGTCATTCATGCTAATGGACCATACTTATGGACCATACGCATGAATGAATCATACTTCTGAACCAGTCGCACGACTGAACCAGGAGATTGGATCAGTCGTATGACTAAGACATAAGATTGATTCAGTCGCACGACTGAACCTTCAGTCGTGCGTATGAATCAATCGCATGAGTCACTCGCATGACTGAACCATGCTAATGGTTCAGTCGTAAGAATGGAAACTACAAACCTATAAATACCACATAATTCGTGGAAAAACATAGACTTCGAATATTGATAAACCCTAGCCGTCCAGAGCGTCCTAAACAAACCTATCCAACTTCATAGTTCGTTCATGATCGGTTTCTAATCAATTCTTAACCTTTGTTTCATTGTTAGATCGATCAGGTTGTCGTTCTCACTGATTGGATCGCCAATCAAATAGGATTCCACACTATTTGATCTGGTCTCACGCAGAAACCGTTAGTACTCCGTACGAAAACGGGCCTAACACATCATTCATTTGTTAACTTTCTTTCAATCATCATCGTATGTCATCGTTATCATTCACTTTCATTACGGACCTATGCCATGTGCTATACCCCGAACATTGTACACGAAGCTGGTTACAGGGCCTGAGGTCTATCATAGACCTCAAACATTGTTCATGAAGCTGACTCCAGTACCTAGGGCAAGCGACAAGGATCCCATACGAATGGTTAATCAATAAGATTAGACCCTAGTGTGCATCCTTCTGTGGTAGCTAACCCGCACACAGTTGAGCTAACACCTTTCATTGGGTGTGAACCTCCATACAATACTTGCAAGACTTTCTTACTTTCATTCATTCATTAATGAATGCATTCATTCTTACTTACATTCAACTTATCATTATCATTACCTTACGCTTTACATTACAAATACTTCTCGTTCATTTCATACTCATAACATGCAAGTCATAGAAATAATACATAATAGGAACGCAAGAAAACACAACATAAACATACATAACATCACATAAACATCACATACCCCATCGCACCTCATCATAAACATCATGCATAATCAATTCACATTCACTTACATATGCACAACATGTACAAGTCATCATAGAACATAACCAACCCTCCGCGGGATAGCGGGGGTTAGGGGGCGGCAGCCCCTGAAAGCGGTGTCCTAGGGGCAGCAGCCCCTAGTGGGGTCCAAGGGGCAACGCCCCTGGCTGGGGCTGGGCTGCGAGGTCAATCTTCTTGTTAAAACCTCTTAAAATCTTGGTCATTCAAAACGTATATTTAGTATGCATTTCCAGCTCCAAACAAGTTTAAAACCTTTAAAATAGGGGATCTAGAACTCACCTGGACTCAGTGAGTAGCTTCTCAATCAAGCTTTCTAAGCAAGGGTCACACTACACAGCTTGCAGATAAGTTAACACTAAAAGGAGTTAATTTCTGCCTAATTTCGCTGCTAAATTCGCTGCAAGATCAGCAGTTTCACTGTTAGTTTCGCCAGCAGTTTCGCTGCTAGTTTCACCAGCAGTTTCGCTGGTGGTTTCGCTGGCATCTTTACTGCCAGTTTCGCTGCCAGTTTCGCCCAACTTTCGTTGGAAAACCATGTCTACAATACTACATGCGAAACTATAGTTTCCAGGAAGATCCATAGTTTCGCTGGATGACTACATAATTTCGCTGGATGAACACCCAGTTTCGCAGAACGAGTTAAAATTACAAACCAACCCATTTTTGACCCAAAACTTCAATCTTTTACACCCAAATCCTTGGTTTATCACCTAATAAGCTATATCTAAGCTTCTTACATGTTTTCTTACATATAAAACGTGAGTTTTGGACGATTCTTTGCTACTTTCAAAAACCCCAAGCCCTACATCAAAAGGAACGATTAAATGATGTTTCTTACCTGGATTCTTGGTCTTTTCTTGTTGTTTGGATACCCACGAACACTGATCTTCAATCTCTTGATCAACGAGCCTTAAATCTCCACTTTCTCTCTCTACTCTCTCTCTCTTGAAGTTGGTGTTGAGTTGCAAATGAGAGTGGCTCAAGCTGATCCGTTTATATATATCGGGCGTTCGCAGGACCTTAAACTCATCTAACACATAACCCGCGAGGTTTACTCGGTCCATACTCCATCCCCCGCTTATTTTCTTTTAAATAATCCCGGCTAGGCCCATTATTATTAATTGGCTCGTTTCGACTTTATTCGGGGCGTTACAAGTCCACCCCCTTATTAGGTTTCGTCCTCGAAACCTGTTATTCCTTGAATAGATGTGGGTAATGCTGTCTCATCTCTTCTTTGGTCTCCCACGTAGACTCAGATCCCTTTCTGTGCTTCCATTGTAGTCGCACAAGTGGAACCACTTTATTCCTTAGTCTCTTCTCCTTGCGATCGATGATCGCTACTGGTTGCTCCACATAATTGAGCCTTTCATCCACTTCAATGTCTTCTAGTGGTACGATCATATCTTCATCGGCTAAGCACTTTCTCAAGTGAGATACATGAAATGTCGGGTGAATTCCACTTAACTCGCTAGGCAACTCCAACCTATAGGCCACCTCTCATACTCGAGCAATGATTTGGAAAGGCCCTATGTATCTCGGGCTCAACTTGCCCCGCTTCCTAAACCGAATGATGCCCTTCCAAGGTGAGACCTTCAACATAACCCTGTCACCCACCTAGAACTCAATCGGTCTACGTCGTGTGTCGGCATACGACTTTTGTCTATCTTTAGCTGCCTTCAAAAAGGCTTTGATCCTTTCCAACTTCTCAGTCGTAGCCTCGACCACTTCGACGCTCCCTAACTCTTTATGGACAATATCACCACAATAAGAGGGTGTTCTACATCTCCTACCGTATAGCATCTCATAAGGGGACATGCCAATGCTGGAATGGTAGCTAATGTTATATGAGAACTCAGCTAACGGTAAGTGGTCATCCCAACTTCCTCTAAAATCAATGAAGCATGCCCGAAGCATATCTTCTAGTGTCTAAATCGTCCTTTCTGACTGACCATCTGTCTAGGGATGATAAGCCGTACTGATATGTAACCTCGTGCCCATAACATCGTGAAATCTCTTCCAAAACTTGGATGTAAATCGGGTGTCACGATCCGACATGATAGACACCGGTACACCATGGTGACTTACAATCTACTTGATGAATAGGTCTGCGATTCTCTCAGAGGAATACGTCTCACGGATCGGTAGGAAGTGAGCACTCTTCGTCCAACAATCAACTATCACCCATATGGCATCATACCCTTTCACGGTACGCGGTAACTTTGTGATAAAGTCCAGGGTGATATGATCCCACTTCCACTCGGGTATATCCAAAGGTTGGATCTTCCCGTATGGCTTCTGATGCTCCACCTTCACTTGCAAGCAAGTAAGGCACTTACTCACGTACTCCACTATGTCACGCTTCATAACCGGCCACCAATAATTCTTTATGTCTTGATACATTTTCGTGGCACCAGGATGAATGGAGTATCGAGTCTTATGAGCCTCATCCTTGATCTTTCCACGTAGATCCCCATAACGAGGAATCCACATCCGTCCAAATCGGGTTCTAACACCGAGTGTGTTTTCACCCAACTCCGCGACTAGACCTCTCATCCTTTCGGAGTTAAGACGATCTTCCTTCAATGCCTCATCTTGAAACTCCTTGACCTGCTTCATCACATTGAAGATCATAATCAATTGGTAAACCTTTACCCGAATTGGTTCAGGCCTCTCCTTTCGGCTAAGGGCATCTGCCACAACGTTGGCCTTGCCTGGATGGTAATGGATCTCACAATCGTAATCCTTTATGAGCTCCAACCACCGCATCTGCCACATATTCAAATCCTTTTGCTCAAAGAAGTACTTCAAGCTTTTGTGGTCAGTGAATTTGGTGCACTTTGTCCCGTACAGGTAGTGCCTCCAAATCTTTAATGCAAAGACCATAGCTGCTAACTCCAAGTCATGAGTAGGATAGTTAACCTCATGAACTTTCAATTGTCAGGATGCGTATGCTATAACCTTTCCTCATTGCATCAACACGCAACCCAACCCCGAGTAAGAAGCAACTGAATAGACCACCATGTCTTCGCTTCCGTCGGGTAACGACAAGACAGGAGCCTGAGTCAACCTTACCTTTAGCTCCTCAAAAGCCTTCTCTTGATCTTGACCCCGTACAAACTTCATATCCTTACGGGTCAACTTAGCCAATGGGGAAGCTATCTTAGAGAAGTTTTGAAGGAATCTTCTATAATAGCCCGCCAAACCCAAGAAACTAAGGATCTCGGATGGCGTCTTTGGAGACTTCCATTGCATCACCGCCTCCACCTTTATAGGGTCTACCATAATCCCCTTGGGATTCACCACGTGACCCAAGAACTGAACTTCGCGCAACCAGAATGTGCACTTGGAGAACTTGGCATACAACTTCTCCTTTCTCAACGTCTTCAACACCTCTGGAATGTGACCGGCATGCTCCTCCTCGCTCTTCGAATAAATCAGGATATCATCAATAAACACAATCACTTATTTATCCAATATCGCCCGACACAATCAATTCATCAAGTCCATAAAAGCAGCTGGCGTGTTTGTTAAACCAAAAGACATAACAAGAAAATCGTAGTGTCCATAACGTGTGCGAAAAGCTGTTTTAGGAATATCTTGCTCCTTCACCTACAGCTGATGGTAGCCATATCGAAGATCTACCCTCGAGAACCAACTGACACCTTGGAGCTGATCAAACAAATCATCATTCTCGGTAATGGATACCGATTCTTCACCGTCAACTTGTTCAATTCGCAGTAGTCGATGCACATCCTCATACTACCGTCCTTGTTCTTCACGACTAAGACCAGAGCACCCCAAGGAGAGATACTCGGTCTAATGAACCCCTTATCAAGCAACTCCTGTAGTTGCTCCATCAATTCCTTCATCTCGATCGGAGGCAAGGGATATGGTGCCTTAGCAACAGGTTGGGCACCTGGTATCAAGTCAATCTGAAACTCGATCTCGCGGTCCAGTGGCACACCTAGTAAGTCTTCTGGAAACACGTCCAGAAAGTCACACACAACCGGTACATCGGACAGTTGTGGTGTTGATGTATCCACATCCTTTACGTAGGCCAAGTAGGCACTACATCCACGTCTCATGTACTTTCCCGCCACCGCCATCGAAATCACCTTCGGAATCGTAGTGACTTGGACACCATAGATTGTCACTGAACTCCCGTCGCGCGCTGTCATTCTGACCATCTTCTTGCGACACACAATGTTCGCCTCGTAGTCCGCCAACCAATCTATTCCTAGGACTATATCGAAACCGCCTAAGGTCATCACGAATGGTCTAACAGGAAACTTATGACCTTCTAATTCTATGTCACAACCTTCTATCATCTCATAAATCCTGGTAGACTTACCTATGACAGTTTCTACATCGAAGGGCTCACCAATACTTCTACTCCTAATTGGAAACTTAGCACAAAAGGGAGCAGAAATGAAACTCCTACTAGCACCGGAATCAAATAACACATATGCAAGAGTTTGGTTTACTAGAAATGTACCTGACACCACATCAAGGTCCGTCCTAGCCTCCTCCTAGGTAATCCTAAAGGCTCTGGCGCTCGCCTTCTACCCTTCACCTCCAGCCTTCTTCACTGCCCCAGAACTTTCAGCCCTCGGCTTCTTACAGTCCCTGCTCATGTGGCCCTCCCTTCCACAGTTAAAACATCTCGCCACCTTGCACACTCTTGCCATGTGGCCAGGCTTCCTACACTTGAAGCACACGTTCAGTCCCCACCTACACTCTCTGGTGTGCTGCTTTCCACACTTGCCACCGGATGTGACCAAACGTCGGTCATCCACCCGCACATTCTTGTTGTTTATCGGGGCACCGCCCCGTCCAAATCTCTTCCCGTTCCAATTCCGGTCGCCATCACTCTTCTTGCTCACTTCAGCCACCAGATCAACCACCAACCTAACGTACTTGGCCTAGCGGCGATCATGTGCGTGTGGATGTCCGCTGGCAAGCTCTGATGTACCTCTTAATATTTCGTGACATAGGTGTCACCTGATCCGCACCAGCCGTGCCATCTCATTGAATTTGGTGGTGTACTGCTGATGTGTCATGGTTCCCGCCTCCAGCTGCAGTAACTCTCTCTCAACCTTGTCGAGATCTCGATGAGGACAAAACTCCTCAATCACCAATTTCTTCAACTTATTCCACCTCATCCTCCCGATCACCCTAATGCCCTCAGACTGAACAATATTGTCCCACCAACAAAAGGCCGAGTCTACGAATGAGTGAGTGGCAAACTTCACCTTCTGATCTTCCCGGCACTCGCTGATATCAAGAACAGCTTCCATCTCTCTCACCCACTGGTGAGCAGCTGCAGCAGTGCCATTGCTATCGAAAGTCAGGGGCTTGCATCTTTGAAATGCCCCATAGTTGCAGCCTCGTGCTGCCTCAGGAACATGCTCTTCTTCTTCCTCCTCATCAGTAGAGACGACCATCTAAGTCTCCGGTTGCCCTCTTTCTCCCGAGGACCGGTTCCTTTCCTTCCTTTCTCCTTCCCTTACAGCCTTTATCACTTTGGTCACTATAGACGGTAAGATCGTCTGCATGACCTGATGAACCTCCTCTACAACAGCTCCTTCACTGAGGTTCTCAAGTTAGCACTCTCATCCCCAGCCTCCGGATGAGGGGTCTCAAGCTCTTCATGAGCCACCTCTTCAGTTCTAGGCCTTCCCCTCGTGACCCGTGGTCCAGCACCACCTCAACCATGACCTCCCTCTCAAGAAGCCTTTGAAGATCTACCTCCAGCCATCCTCTACACACGCTATAAGATTCAAACACCAACACAATCATTCAAGGTAATAGCTCAGTTTATGTCAAGAATAGTAAGTCCCTAATTACAGTGGCCAGTTGTGATTAGCCACTTACTTTACTTTTCATACCCCAAGCATTTCCTATCCTGACTACATCAGTATCTAAATCTACTAAAAGCACATAAAGCACATAACGTGCGCAAGTAATATCGGTTATCATCAAAGAAAATACCTAATGGCACGCAGCTACTTGGACTGGAATCCCTTCCCTTTGTCCCATTCTCAGTTTAAGTTTAGATTTCTTTTGAAAATATTTACCCATTTCACTTAAACTTTCGCTCTGATACCAACTTGTAAGGCCTAGATCCCGGGACGCTCCCTGTTGGACAATCATCGCACATAAAACATAAAATATACATATACATCTATGAAAAACATCGCAGCAGAATAATTTAAAACCATTTCATATATTAGTGATTGCTTTTGCAAAATAATACTTCATTGTTAACAGTTACAAAATATTATCGTTTGCATTACATCACAAAAACGTCATAGTTATACAAATGGATGCCATCCCAAAAATGCCGAGTAGATGCCCGTGCCATCCTCGGTAACAATTACCTGTCAACTGGAAAATACATAAAATTCAGTGTTGCTGAGTGAGTTCTAGTTTTAAAATAAAATATACTTTACTTTCATATAAAACCATCCATTACATTCATACGTGATCAAGCATCATACGTACACATAGATAATAGCATCGTTATCTTTCATCATTCATTCGTTAACTTTCATTCAATCACCATCGTACATCATCGTTATCATTCACTTTCATTCCGGACCAATGCCATGTGCTATACCCCAAACATTATGCACGAAGCTGGTTACTGGGCCTCAGGTCTATCATCAACCTCGAACATTGTGCACGAAGCTGACTCCAGTACCTAGTGCAAGCGACAAGCATCCCATACATATGGTCAATCACAAAGATTAGACCCCTGTGTGCATCATCCAGGGTAGTTAACCCGCACATAGTTGAGCTAACACCCTTCATTGGGTGTGAACCACCATACATTTCTTGCAAGACTTTCTTACTTTTATTCATTCATTAATGCATGCATTCGTTCTTACTTACATTCCACTTATCATTATCATTAACTTGCGCTTTACGTTACATAATACTTCTCGTTCATTTCATACTCATAACATGCAAGTCACGAAAATAATACACAATAGGAACGCAAGAAAACCCAACATAAACATACATAGCATCACATAAACATGACATACCCCATCGCACATCATCATAAACATCATGCATCATCAATTCACATTCACTTACATATGCACAACAAGTACAAGTCATCATAGAACATAACCAACCCTCCGCGAGACAGCGGGGGTTCGAGGGCGACAACCCCAACAGTGGGGTCCTAAGGATAGCAGCCCCTAGTGGGGTCCAAGGGGCAACGCCCCTGGCTGGGGCCGGGCTGCCAGGTCGATCTTCTTGTTAAAACCTATTCAAATCTTGGTCATTCAAAACGTATATTTACTATGCATTTCCAGCTCTAAAAAGTTTAAAACCTTTAAAATAGGGGATCTAGGACTCACCTGGACTCAGTGAGTAGATTCTCAATCAAGCTTTCTGAGCAAGGGTCACACTACACAGCCTGCATATAAGTTAACACTCAAAGGAGTTAATTTCTACCTAATTTCACTGCTAAATTCGCTGCAAAATTCGCTGCAAGATCAGCAGTTTTGCTGCTAGTTTCGCCAGCAGTTTTGCTGCTAGTTTCGCCAGCAGTTTCGCTCCTAGTTTCACCAGCAATTTCGCTGCTAGTTTTGCTGGCATCTTTGCTGCCAGTTTCGCTGCAAGTTTCGCCCAACTTTAACCATGTCTGCGAAACTACCTGCGTATAGTTTTGCAGGAAGATCCATAGTTTCGCTCGATGACTACATAATTTCGCTAGATGAACACCTTGTTTCGCAGAACGGGCTGAAATTACGAACCAACCCATTTTTGACCCTAAACTTCAATCTTTTACACCCAAATCCTTGGTTTATCATCCAATAAGCTATATATAAACTTCTTACATGTTTTCTTACACAAAACGTAAGCTTTGGGCAATTCTTTACCATTTTCAAAACCCCAAGCCCTAGAATCCGGGTTTACATCAAAAGAAACGATTAAACGATGTTTTGTACCTAGATTCTTGGTCTTTTCTTGATGTTTGGATGCCCACGAACACCGATCTTCAATCTCTTGATCAACCGAGCCTTAAATCTCCACTTTCTCTCTCTACTCTCTCTCTAGAAATTGTTGTTGAGTTGCAAATGAGAGTGGCTCAAGCTGGTATGTTTATATATATCGGGCGTTCCCGGGACCTTAAACTCGTCTAACACATAACCCGCGAGGTTTACTCAGTCCATACTCAATCCCCCGCTTATTTTCTTTTAAATAATCTTAGCTAGGTCCATTATTATTAATTGGCTCGTTTTGACTTTATTCGGGGCATTACATGTATATAGGTTAACCCATATGTGTGTGGATCTGTGTATGATTGCAGATACAAACATGATACATGGTCATTTACTGGAATTGAGCAAGTGTAAAAAACATCAACGGATGAACATTTTGATCTTCCGTAGATATGTTTCTTACAACTAACAAACATCCAAAGAACATCTGCGGATGAACAATCAACTCTGGAGTTCAAGTGAAAATCAGAGTTCAAGTGAAGACTCCTGCGGATGAGCAAACACCTTCGGAAGACAATACCTTCGGAAGACTAAATACCTTCGAAAGAAGAAACACCTACGGAAGACTATGCAGCTGCAGAGTCCAAGCACTTGTATTTAAATAATGCAAGTGTTACAAGTCAACAAGTCAACAAGACAGTTGTGCGAATCCCAAGAGATCCGGTGTTTCCTTAACTGAAACACATGTGCCTATAAATATGGATCCTAGGTTTCACATCAAAAGGACGACACACGAACACAAACAACCAAGCATCAATACAGCAAACCCAAACATCACATCAAATCACACAAACATAAACCCTAGCAGCCGTCACATCAACATCAACACATTCGAAGCATTCATTGTTCATTATTTGTTCATCTGTAATCATTAATCAATATAATGAAATACGATTGAATCAAATCTTTTCTTTTCCTTATTAATTGTGTTCTTCTCATTGTGTTCGTCATAATCATTAATCATTATATTTGATAATTAACTATTAAAACAATTAAACAAGGTTAATGTTGATTCCGCAAACATTAACTTGATTCCCTATTAACACCGATAATTCCTGATTGCGATCCTTGGATTCACAAAAACCTTGACTGAAAGCTTGTGATAGAACCTGAGAGCCCTGTCACACTAACAACTACTTTAGAAATTCATTCCCTCATTGAAACACCTTCTGGTGAAGGTATATCATAACCTCTCTCTGGCCAGAGCTTGGATGCTACACCAAGCTATGAAGGCCAAAGCTCTCTCCACCCTATGTCACAAAGGTCTTTGGGTGTCAAAGGGAAAAGGATTCTAACTCCTGAGGAGATTGAGAAGGAGGAGAGAGAGAGAGGAAGAGGAAGCTAAGGGGAGAAAGTTCCTCTTGGTCTTCAGGATTCATGCAAGCTGCAACCAAGGCTGCCCCTAGATCAAACACTAAAGATGATGAGTTGAGGGCAGTCAGGATTACCTACCTGCAGACCATGAACTATGACATTGATAAGATCATATCTCTCCCCTTAGAGCAACTTAATGAACTGGCTGACATGGAAGTGTCAAGAGAAGTGAAGGAAGCAGAGGATGCAAGGCTGCTCCTCCAAATCAAAGAGGAGAAAAGAAAAAAAAGATTATACAAGCATGTTCCCACTCTCTTCCCAATTCAAGAAAGCCCTGTGCAAGAGACTGTGGCAGCTACACAAAAACCTCAGGTAGACAAAGAAACAGATAGACAAAATATGATCAACTACCTGAGTGCCACATGTCTCTACCAGGCATCTGCACTTCTTTCGTTGTCCTTTGAGTACATTGAGTTTGAGTATCTCAAACAGCTTGAACTTCAAGTACTCAAAGAACAAAAGGAAACAAAGAGAAAGATGAGAGACGAGGCTGCAAAGTCAAGAGCCATCATCCAAGAGAGTATGAAGAAGTCTGCAAACAAACAAAGGATGATGAGCTTCTTAAAGCAGTATGGATTCTCCGGAAGGAGAATTGGCCCTATGTCTCTATCCACAATGGATGAGCATATCAGGGTAATCAAGCAGAAGATTAAAAATGGAGAGCTAATTGACTTACACTCCCCTCCAAATCAAGCTCCTCCTGAAGTGGAGGTTAAGGTTGAGCAACCTGAGACAACAAAACCTGGACCTCCTACTGAATCTCAGCAAGCTTCATCTTCTGATCCACAGCAGGGTCAAACTCCCTCTCTTTCTGAACCTGTGAGGGAGGAACACCTAACTAAGCAAGACAAGACTGATCAACAAGGTGTTGCAGACCAGTCTTCTCACTTGAAGTCCTCAAAGAGGAGGAAAAGGATGGCTTCTAAACCAAAGTCAAAGAAGAAGAAGTTTGAATCATCCACCTCTATACCTCAGGGTGAGTCAGATCAACCTGAGGAAGTGCATGAAGAGGCAGCCCAATAAACTCCAATCCAAGTGGCTCCTCTTGCATCTAAGAGACCCATCTTATCCTGGACCTTCCAACTAATCCAGAGAGATGGCATGTGATCAGAGATCAAGGTGGTGAAGATGTCTACACATGGCAAGACCTATTCAACCTACCTCTGCATGATCTCTTTGAGATGAGAAGATACTATGAGAGTCTGAGTGATCCTGACCATCTAATGAAGAAGGGCATGGTCATCATCATAATGAGGACTGTCAAAAGCTGAAGATCTTCAAATGTTTTGGTAGCATCAGCCTAGGTGTAAAATCTTCTAAGTTTAAAATCTTCCGAAACCAAAAGTGAAGTCTTCCGAAGCTTCAAAGACAAAGTCTTCCGAAGCCAAAGAGTGAAGACAAATTTCTTTCGAAGACTTTTATGTACATGCTTTTATCTGATGTACTTTACCATAAAGCTGGACCACCTTTCCACTACAACTCTGTTCAGTCACCAACTTACATGAGTTGGTGAAAAGGTCCATGCTTTTGGTAACTGTACATTGAGGTCTTGCGTATGAGCTTTCTACTTTATGTACTTTTATCCTTTTTGTAATATATTAGGATGTGAGCTATAACATGTCATAGTCACTAGTCAAAAGGCAATCTACCTTTTGACTCTACATTTGATTTTGTAGTTGTCTAGTCTTATGTATCCAGTTGGCCTTCAAAGTATGGCCGGCTGTAGGATGTAGTATAAAGTATCTCAAGTCACTAGTCAAAAGGCAATCTACCTTTTGACTCTACTTGAGAAGCAATATATAGCATTCTTGAAAACCATATACTTGTGTTGTTAGCTATCTTGTTTTGTCTCACATTTTACTTGTGTTCTTAGCATCTTTCACATAAGTTGCCAATTCTTTATTTGATCTGTTAAGTATTATAAGGAACTCTCCAAATTGTGTTGTTGTTTTGTAAGTGCATACCCTTCAACGGTCCTGCATCTAGTCATAGGTTTCCAGCTGGTATCAAAGTATATCCGGCTGTAGGATCTAGTATATATAGTTTCTCATTGTAACTCATGTAATATGCTTGTAAGAGTCTTGTAATACTTTGAATTGAGAAGTAATATATGCAAGTACCTTGAAAATTATTTCTTTGTGTTCTTTGATACTTAGTATATTATAATCAACTCTTATAAGGGATTCTGCATCATCATCTGAACCGAGTGTGTTTCAAGAGAGTTTGAGAGAAGAACTAAGTGTTAAGTGACAAAAAACCGATCCTACACTTGTGCTCTTCCCCTTCTCATGATCGCAACAACAGCAACAGGCAGCCCTTTTGAAGCTGTATTTGAGCATGAATTGAGGGTGTTTTGGGTGTGAGAAATTATCTGCGTGGGTTAAATAGGATCTTTGGGAGAAATTTCATCATGAGATGCTAAGGCAACTTTGAACATTCTTGTCTTATGATGGTCAAGACTTTCCTGGCAGCATGGTTGTGCAGTGTTTTGAGCCAAGAAAACACAGCAGAGACATCCTTTTTTGTACCTAATTCCTGCCCTCTTTGACCATCATGATGTGAGGTTTGCACATACCTTTTACCCCTTGGTTCGTGGCCAATTTATTCTACATGTATAATGTTTCTTTCTATATCTTTGAACCGAGAATTAGAGGGTTTTTGGTGGTGATTTGATGCTGTTCAGCAGCCCATCAAGCAGCAGGCATAGTCTGATTGTGTAGTCTTTTTGACCAGCAATAAGGTGATGTTTAAAGGTTCTATTAACCACTAGTTTCAGGTTTAACTTTCCTTGGTATCTTGTATTATACATTTAGAGTTTTAAGGGTGACTTAAGGCTGTTTTAGTAGTAACAAGTCGAGCAGCCCAGGGACGTAACTACGGGTTTGTTCTAGTTCTTCAATTTGTAAGTGATGTTAATGACCTTCGTGTTTTATGATTCATGATTTTCTTATGTAATCATTAGTTCCGTTCAGTTTTTAAAGTCCTTTATATGTATTTCGATTGTGATTGTTATCATTGAATCAAGTTGCATTAAAAATGTGTGGTTGAGCACTAAGCAAGTCCCACATTATGTTAGTTATAAATGTTATGGATTTAGTGAAGCATCTATGATTTTCGAATGACGAGTGAGAAGTTTGGGTTACTAGAACCGCCTCACCTATGTACAAGAATTGAATTTAGGTTCGTAGTTCCGTTCGTGAAATACTAATAGATGTTGTGTTGCATTAAAATTTATATGTTGACATGTTCAGAACTATGTTGAACTACAAACCATTCATGCAAAGGTGGTATCTTCATGCATGATTACATGCAAAAATGTGATTGTCTTACAAGCTTGGTCAACTACGTTGTAGGTATTCATGCAAAGGTGGTATCTTCATGCATGATTCCGAGATGACGGTTTAACATGTCCAAGTTCCTCAACCGTTGGTTATACAAATATTGCATCAAGAATTATCATTTGCTATCGCCATATATCATCACGTAATGCTATTGATTCAAGATCCTTCTAAATATGTAATTACGTACTTAATCTAATTCCCAAATAAGTCTAAAGCACAATAGTTAAGGTCTAAAACTTAAGTAACAAAGTTAGGGTTTGATAAGAGTTAGAGTTTTTGAGCTTACTGCATCACGCTATAAAGTTACAGGAAAAATCACCAATGTTATGGTATTCGGTTTACGTCATGGTTTTGGTAGACTCTTCGGAGAGCAATGGTCACTAGGCTAGATCGAAGTACCTCTTATCATCCACCAACGGATGGTTATAGTGAATGTACTATCCAGACCCTGGAAGACATGCTTAGGGCACATGTGATTGATTTTGATGGATGTTAGGAAAACCTTGCCAATGATTGAGTTCTCCTATACAATATTTCTCACATAAGCATTAGGTTTTCTTTGTTTGAGGCGTTGTATGGAAGGAAGTGTACATTACTAGTTTTTTAGGTTGAATATGGAGAAAGTTAGTTAACATGTCCTGAGATTATTCAGTAAACAACTAATAAGGTATTTCAAATCAAATATAGGCTGAAGGTAGCAAGAGATCATTAGAAAAGTTATGTTCATAAGCAAAAGAAACCTTAATATTCTATGTGGGAGATCAGGTGGTGGTAATCAACTAAAGTGGGAGATCAGTTATGTTGATAACCATTTGAAATCACCAAAAGGATTATCGTGTGACTAATCAACTAAAGTTACCTCAAGAATTATGCAGGATCGGGTTTTGTCACTTAACACTTGTAATTCTCTCAAACTCACTTATAATATCACTCAAACAAGATGAAGCAATGCCTTTAACAAGAGTTGATAATAATATAATAAGTAAACAAAGGAACAAGCAGGAATATTTTCAAGGTACTTGTATATATTACTTCTCAACTCAAGATTACAAGACTTACAAGCATAGAACATGAGTTACAATGAGAAACTATATATACTAGATCCTACAGCCGGTTATACTTGATACCAGCTGGAAACCTACGACTAAAGCATATACTACAATGCTAAAGTTAAGGTATCTTAGATAAAGTATTATCTAAGATATGGTAGTCATGACATGTCCATGACTTACCTTTTGTCACCAACTAAAGATGGCAACTGTATTTAACATAAAAGGTAAACAGTAGATTAAAGTATGGTCAACTACATGGCTTTTGAGAAAACGCCATGCAGTATCTCAGAGATTTGTAGCGGACTGTCAGACAGACCATACTTATGTCTACTAGATAATAGAAGTATCTTCCAAAGGTTAACTGGCTTCGGAAGAACAAGTTCTTCCGAAGCCACTTATACTTCGGAAGATGCTTCTATGCTTCCGAGGCTTTAAGGACTTCTTTATACTTTGGAAGTTGACTTCAGAACTTTGTCTTCAAGTCTTGATTCTTCGGAAGTAACTTCTTTATCTTCGGAAGTTGGAGTTTTCCTTCGGAAGTGTATTTTACACTTAGACTTCGGAAGAGCTCCTTCTTCCTTCGGAAGTCCCACACTTGGCTTCGGAAGTCCTTTGTATGCAGTACTCAAAATCTTCTAAGTGACATGGTTTTGGTTGCAACAGCCTCTCTAGATCCAACAAACTCCCCCTAGGCTGATGCTACCAAAACTTCACTTGTTTCTACTTCTCAAAGTTTTCAGCACCAGGGACAAAAGATATTTGTCTGTCTCTCTGTTCTTCGCGGATGTGGTGCTGAGAAGCTTGTACAAGTCATTCGTGGATAGGAGATCCAGTCTATCACTTTGAATGACATGTACCCTTTGTTGTGACCCCCTGAAGAGAGTTAGTTGACGGGAGTTGTAGTCATACTCCCATCTAACTATGGACTCAAGTTCAGGACCTTCAACCATTTGAAGAAAGGCTTTGCCTTTGGTTGTTGATCCTTTCCTTTCCTCCTCCTCTCTCAGTTTTGACTCCTCTTCGACCTTGCTTCTGGCAGTAAGCTCGGCCATGTGAAGGCTGCCTAGATGATTTCTGATGTGGGCAGCTACATCGGAGTTTGAAGGGTTGGAGAATGGTTTCTCTGCTAACTCAGCAATATCAAATCTGCTTAAGTGTAGCAGAGATGAGGCATTCAGCCTGTTAATCTCACCATTCTCTCTCTCAACAACAAAGTTGTGAGAAGAGTCTTCGAACCTCCACTGGACTATCTTCTTTCTGGGTACAAGAGGTTGTCTTGGTACCCTATCTCCTTTCTTTGTGTCCAGCAGAGTCACCAGCCTTCTCCTCAGCTTCTTTTCTTCCTCATTCAATGTATCTGAATTGAGGCCAAGGAGTCTTGCAGCTTGGTCCAAAGTTCCTCTGGGCAGATCAAGAAACTCATCTCTTATGAGGGAACTTGAGGATCCATCAACAAAGGTCAGGTTGACTGTATCCTCCTCACAGGAGATGTCGCTCAGAGTAGTGCAGTTGATGAGCTTAGTTTTGATTGCCTTGAATTCCTCCATAAAGAGATGTTTGGAAGGCTGAGGGGATGGTTTGATTGGTTGTTGGGTAGGTTTAGGAGTTTGGGTTCTGGGTAAGGTTTTAGGTTGGATGATGGGTAGTTTAGGTGGTTGAGGTGAGGGAGTTGGTAGTTGTGATGGTGTAGGTTCAGGGGTAAAGGGTTCAGGTTTAGTTTTGATTGGGAAGGGAAAGGATATAGGTTCAGTTGAGGTTGGGTTTGGATATTGGGCTGAGAGGTGGCTTTGAAGGTTATCCCCTGTCCCCTTCTATACATCTCCTTTCTTCTCCCCGCACGAATGTCAGCCTTGATGTCACTGACATGTCGTGGAGAGTCTTCTCAGACATTGGACCCACTTGCCTGCCAGAGAAGCCATGAGCTTTAAGATAGTTCTTCATCCAAGCTTTCTCACCTATCTTCTTGGCGGCAGACAGTCCAGCCTCTTCTTCTTTCTTCTTCTTCTCTACCAGCTTCTCCCTTGCAGCTCTCTTTCTCTCCTTCTCCATTTGATCTTGCTCTTTGTTAAAGAGCCATAAGATCGTGTCACTATTGTGTGGAGACAACTCCTCTTGAGAGAATCCTCTTGAGAGTAGGAAAGTGATCCTTTCTCTCCTGAGCTGCAGATCAGCTTCTCTTTCTTTTCTCAGCCTTTCTTCTTCCAAGGCCAACCTTGCAGCTTCTTCTTTTTGCTGTCTTTGCAGCAAGGTTGCCTTTTCAAGCTCTATTAGCTCCTCTAATGGTAGCAGGAGTACATCTTTCGAAGCAGCCCCTAGACTGACAAGTCTATCAATTACCTCCACTCTTCTTCTATTGTTGATTGCCTCTTGGTTGGCTGCAGCTGCTTTTGTACTTGCAGCTAACAGTTTCCCAGTTGGCAGTCTTCCTTTCCTTTTAATCTTCTCCAACCTTTCTTCTTCCTGAAGCTCTTCCGAAGTCATCTTCCTCTTGCCTTTAATGTCTTCGGAAGTGCTAGACTTTGGTGGTTCTTGGGTAGAAGATTCAGGTTGGGTGGTGGAGGTAGGAGCTGAGGTCAATGCAGATGTAATAGCTATGGTTGGCTGAGAAAGTCCTCCCTATTAACCTCAGATGCAAGTTCCAGAATTGCATCTGTGACTATTAGATCATCGGAAAGAGAAAATAGTCCTTCCGCAGCAGCAATCTCAGCTTCGGAAGTTTGTGTTGGTTCTTCCGAGGCTTCGAATTGTGCTTCGGAAGCCTGTGAAAACACACCTTCTGTCCCAACTGTTTCAGTTGCTGGGCCATCAGTCCTAGTTTCCCCTTCGAAATCAATCTCAGGTTCCACTTGGGCCTTAGGTTGACCAACTTCCTCAACGGTGGTAGGAGGTGCATTCAACCTCTGAAGCTCTTGAGCTCCAAAGTAAATCACAGACATATCCGGACTGGGTTGATCAATTAGGGACTCTAAAAGGAACTTGTTAAGATCCTATTTAGATCCTGAAGCATCCTTTGATCCACTTGAAAAACAACTGGAGGAGGCTCAGGGAAGATGGCAGCTTGTTGTCTTGAGCTCAAAGAAGTAAGAGCTTGACTGATGGTATCCTGTCTTTGGCTTTGTTCCTCAACATTCTCCCCCTTTTTGGTAGCATCATCTTGAGAGGTAGATGAGCTAGAGGAAGAGGTCAAGGAGACTTGAACTGGTACATGCCTAACAGATCTCTCAATCTGTTTCTCAGCTAGTTTGGCCTTGAGACTTTCAATCTCAAGTTGCTGAGTGGCAGACCTATCCTCTAAAGTCTTAACCTTTGATTCAAGGTTTGAGACTTTAGAAAGTAGGTCTCTTATGGTGAGTTGCATTCTTCCCTCATCTTCTTTTGAAGAATCACGGGGAGATGAGGTAACATACCTAGTATGTTCATCCTCACCACCAGATGTGGTTTCTTGGCACCCTGGTTTCCCTTGCACAATGATGTCTCTTTCAGAGGCATCATAGGGCATGGTTGCCGTAGATTCAGTCTGACTGTCGTTACCACTGTCCTGAGGATCCATTGAGGCTCCTTCAGTAGTGGCAGCTGAATCTACATGAGTCCCCTCCACATCAGTGGGACTCACCTCAGTAGGGCTTTGCTGGTGTGGGCTAGAGACAAGAGGTTTCTCTAGGCTCTGTTGATCCTTAATAGGGTGTAGTGGATCAACTTCATCGCCTTTGAGAGACATAGTCTCTTCACCAGCTCCGGTCAATAGGTCAGTAAAAGAAAAGGAATGAAGACCTAAGGACCCGGGACTTTGATCAATGTCAAAAGGCATTGAGCTGTCCCTTGGTGGCTGCTCAGGGGAGTATAGAGACTCACCCTGAGGGCTATCAGCTGGGGTTTTGGGCTCATGGGTCTGAGACTGAGGAGACTCAAGACCCATATTGAGGTCAATAGTGAAGGATTGGTGGACCTCTGGCTGAGTGGGAGCCCCTTGTTCCACTCTAGCCTTTTTGGTTTGAAGAGGAGGGGCTTGTTCAATCAGAGTAGATTGAACAAGGGTTCGTTTGGTACGTCTCTGGTAGGTGACAGTGATTGGAGGAGAAGGTAGATTTGGAATAGTGAGGGTAGTTGCTGGTGTGGGTTCATCACCTGTGGGGTTAACAGGGATGTCACCAGGAGCCATTGGCTCAATCATACCTGGAAGTAGTGCGGTATCCCTTCCAGTGTAGTTGGTAGACACTCTCTTCAAGACTTTGAAGATGGTCGGCCTCATTTGGGGAGCAGACAGAGCAGCTGCACAGACAAGCTTACCCTGATCTAGCTCGCAGTTGATTATGTGCTGGAGAAATCTGGGATACATAAAGAATGTGTCCCTTTGCAGATTTCCCATAAGGTTAGTCAGCACAAACCTTGAGTAGTTGAAGCGCAGGCCTTGTACCAACCCATGAACTAAGCACCCGAGTTCATAGGGAATTTGATCCCATCCCCCGGATTTGTTAGATAGACAGTGAAGAACCACATGTAGCAGGAACTTCCACTTGTAGGAGAAGTTGAATTTGTAGACTGTAGACCTGCTTACATCTCCACCGTATCCCATTTGGAGATAAGAGTTATCTAACTCAGATTTGGGGAATTCCGTCGGTGCGCCTTCATCATGGAGCTCAAGATGCTCCCTGATGATTTGTTCAGTGATGACCACTCTTGGCCACAAACACTTGACCTGATAGCACGAACCCCGTTTAGGGTTTCAATCCGACCATTTGCCCAAAATTCGGACATTTGGTTGGAGTAGATGGTAGGGTTTACGGTCAATGCTGTGTAGTATGAAGATTGGGCTAAGAAAGAGATAATATCAGAGAAGTCAGCATCCCTTGAAGAGTCAAGGAGTGCGACCTGGTTGTGCTGAGGGTTTAGAGCCATTTGAGAAAGATAGCAGAGGAAAGTTCTGAGAGAGGTAAATTGGAGAAGAAGAAAGCTTTTAGGGCAGTGAATTTGGTAAAAAGAGTGTAAGTGATTAACCGGAAGTATTTAAATGGGTGAAATGGCGGTTTAAAGGGTGGTTTGGATAAGATGATGTGAGGGTTCAGTGGATGATGTGACAGGGGCGGTAAGGTTAGACCATTTAAATAATCCGACATCATTAACAAAATCTTTACTTTTTACAGAGTGGGGCCCAAAAGATTTCCGTTACACAGTAAAATCTTTCTTCCGAGTATAAGTATTTCCGAAGGTAATGTTCTTCCGAAGGCAAATGTACTTCCGAAGGTAAATTGCTTACTTCCGAAAGCACATGTTGCTTTCAGGTGGAGTGTATTAAGTGCTTCGGAAGTAGATCTGAGATGAACTCAATCGCTTCTTCCGAGACTTAGTACTCTTCCGAGAAGAAAATTATCCTATGAGAAATTTGCTTCGGAAGTTATGCTAGATATCTTCCGAGGGCAATTTCTCTTCGGAAGAACTTATACTTAGAAAATAAGAAAGGATCTTTTGTAACAGGGCTTAGATTGTTTTGACATAAGACTTTACACATTGAAAAGGTTTTCAATTGAGATTAACTAGTCAATGTTTATCATCCCAATAGCTGTAATGAGATATTTAAATCTTTGTTCATCAAATGCTTTGGTGAACAAATCAGCATATTGTTCATTTGAATCAACTTTGATTAGTTTTATAAGATTTTTCTCATGAATATCTCTAATGAAATGATACCTGATATCAATGTGCTTTGTCTTAGAGTGCTTTACTGGATTTTCAGTGATGGATATAGCACTGTTGTTGTCAATGTGGATAGGAGTGCTCATGAAGTTGAATCCATAGTCAATCATCTGGTTTTGAATCCACAGCAGCTGAGCACAGCAACTTGCAGCAGCAATGTATTCAGCTTCAGCAGTTGATGTAGAGACACAGGATTGCTTTTTGCATTGCCATGAGATGATCCTTCCACCAAGAAATTGACATCCACCTGATGTTGATTTCTTGTTGATGTTGCAGCCACCATAATCACTATCAGAGTAACCATAGAGATTAAAATCACTATTTCTTGGATACCAGAGACCTAACTTAGGTGCTCCTTTGAGGTATCTGAGGATTCTCTTGACAGCAATTAGGTGAGACACCTTTGGAGCAGCCTGATATCTTGCACAAATGCAGGTTGCAAACATGATATCAGGTCTACTTGCTGTGAGATACATCAGAGAACCAATGATTGCTCTATACTGATGTTGATCAGTATCCTCCCCCTCAGAATCAGGGCATAAATCATGGTTTCTGGGTATGGGCGTCTTTGCTGCTTTACAATCCTTCATATCAAATCTCTCTAAGATATCATTGACATACTTAGATTGATTGATGAAAAACCCTTCCTTCAGTTGCTTTACCTGAATTCCAAGGAAAAAGTCCATTTTTCCCATAGAACTCATTTCGAACTTCTTCTTCATAATGCTCTCAAAGTCTTTGCACATTTGGTCATTTGAGGAACCAAATATGATGTCATCGACATAGACTTGAACTAGCAAAATGTCTTTCCCAGACTTTCTGATGAAGAGAGTCTTGTCAATGGTACCTCTAGTATAACCATTCTTCAGAAGAAATTGAGACAATGTCTCATACCACAGCCTAGGTGCCTGGTGCAGCCCATATAGAGCTTTATCCAACTTGCACACATAGTTTGGGTGCTGTGGGTCTTCAAATCCTGGAGGCTGGCATACGTAGACTTCCCTATCTATATCCCCATATAGAAAGGCACACTTGACATCAAGCTGGTAGACAGTGAAATTCTTGGATGCAGCATAAGCAAGGAAGATCCTAACTGCCTCAAGTCTTGCAACAGGTGCAAAGACATCAGTATAATCAATTCCTTCCTCTTGAGTGTATCCTTGAACCACCAGTCTTGCCTTGTTCTTGATAATCAAGCCTCTGTCATCTCTTTTGTTTCTGAAAACCCACTTGGTGCCTATAGGTACTTGACCAGATGGTAGCGGACATAGGTTCCAAACCTTTTGTCTTTTGAATTGAAGCAGCTCCTCTTGCATTGATTCAACCCAGCTACTATCCTTCAAGGCATCTTCCACCTTCTTGGGTTCCATTTGGGATAAGAAGCATGAGTACAAGCAGACATTCCCATTGTGAGTTTGTCCCCTTGTTCTCACACCCTCAGAGACTTCCCCTATGATGTTTTCAGCTGGATGAGTATTGTGAATTCTGAGTCTTGGAATCACCTCCAGTTGCAAAGATAGGTCCAAGTTGGACATATTTTGCTCCGGAGCTTGAATACTTGGTCCAGCTGTTGTTTCAATCTCATTCAATGAGGACTGATTGAATGAAAGAGAAACATCATCATTTCTTTGCTGTGAAGCATCATTAACAGTTGCCTGTTCCTTCAAAATGCTGCTTCCATCAGCTTGGTGTTGTGCAGGATCACCTGAGGAGACTTGAAGATCATCAGGTGAATCCCTTGTTGAAGTTCCACTATTTCTTGAAATGGTTATGCTGTCAGATCTTTCAATAGTGGGAACTTGATTTGTTGTTGCTCTTGGAGAACTTGGAGCAGGTCTGGGAAGCTCAAACAGTTGATCTTCATCAGAATTGCTTTGAGCACCTGTTCCAGCTGAAACATTCTCACAAGATGGTTTAGAATAGTTTGGAAACAATTCTAAATCAAAAATATGATCAGGGCCATTCCCCCTAACACAAGGAGTGTGCTCATTAACTACAATGTTGGAGGATTCCTCAAATTGTTGGTTTTTAATATTATAAACCCTGTATGCTTTAGAATAGGAGGAATATCCAAAAAATGGCATCATCTGACTTTTCAGCAAATTTTGCCAAATTGTCTTTTGTGTTAAGTATGGTACACCTGCTGCCAAAGGACCTTAGAAAGCCAATGAACGGTGGCCTCTTGTTCCATAACTCATAAGGGGTCTTTCCATGTGGCTTTACTACAAGAACTCTGTTCTGCACATAGCATGCAGTGCTGACTGCCTCTGCCCAGAATGTTAGAGGCAGCTTTGAATCAGCTAACATAGTCCGAGCAGCCTCAATAAGTGTCCTATTTCTCCTCTCAGCAACACCATTTTGTTGAGGAGTTCTAGGAGCACTGTATTGTCTGGCAATCCCTTTTGAGTTACAAAATGAGTCAAGAACAAAGTTCTTAAACTCAGTCCCTTGATCACTTCTAATTATTTTAACCTTGTGATCAACTTGATTTTCTATTTTAAGAATAAAAGATTTTAAAGTTTCAGCAGTTTCATCTTTAGTTCTTAAAAAGAATACCCATGTAAATCTAGTAAAATCATCAACTACCACAAGGCAATATGATTTCCTTCCAATGCTCATTATACTTGTGGGACCAAATAGATCCATGTGCAATAAGTGTAATGGAGTAGTGATAGAGTTAACAACTTTGGATTTATGAGAAGACCTGTGTTGTTTCCCTTTCAGGCAAGCAACACAGTTATCTTTGCAGAAAAATTCCTTTTTAGGCAAACCATGTACCAAGTTATTTTTAGCCAATTTATTCATTGTCTTAAAATTGACATGACACATTCGTTTATGCCATAGTGTTGACTCATCACTATCAGCTTTGGAAAGAAAGCATGATACTTCTCCCATTGGGGAAGCATTGTTCATATCAAGCTTGTACATATCCCCTCTCCTGGGAGATCTAAGAAGCACCAATTCCTGAGGAATTGTCATCCCAGTTTGAGGATGATGCACTCATGTTCTGTGAAAAGCATTTGATGCTTTTGATCACAAAACTGAGAAACACTTAACAGGTTGTGTTCAAGCTGTTTGACAAAGTTAACTTTGTCAACTTTTAATTTTCCATTGGATATACTTCCTCTGCCAGAAATATATCCTCCGGCCTCACCTCCAAACTGGACAGGACCTCCATCATAATGTTGAAATTGTTGAAGGAGAGATCTGTTCCCTGTCATGTGCCTGGAGCATCCACTATCTACAATCCAAATGTTGTTATTCTTGTCATATGGATGTCCCTGCACATAAGGTGAGATAATTAGTTTTGATTGGAAACCCAAGCCTTATTGGTCTTGGGTTCTTCCAATGAGAGTGACATGATTGAACCAAAATTTATGCATGGGGGTTCAATAGATGTCTTTGAAGAAGAGGTTTGGGCTACAGCATCTTCCTTGATCTTCCATTCCATCCCTTGGTTGATCATAGAAGATGAGCTTGATGAAGCTTTTGTAGCTTGGCATTCTTCCGAAGCTTCTTTCTTTTCGGAAGAGACCTTCACCACCTTTTCTTCCGAAGCAGTCTTCTTCTGGGATGGTTTCAAGGGGACTCTTTTGTGAGTCTTTGCAGCTTTCACTTCCGAAGCCTTTTTCCTCTCGGAAGAAGAGTTTTCTTCCGAGAGAAGCCTTGCTTCGGAAACAAGCTTTCCCTTTTTCACCACTTGAACCATTTGATATGGTCCAAATGTGAAACCTTCCCTGACTCCTTCTCTTTTAACATTATTTGCATAATGTGTGCTAGCAGGATTGTAGTAACAATCTTTAGCCATGTGGTTTTGCAGACCACACATTATGCATGCAATGTTAATTTTCTGGGAATTTGAGGGTTGCTGTTTCTTGTTCTTTTTCTCCTCATCAGCAACCTTTCCCTTTAACTTCTGATCCTTTGGTAGGATAGGAGTACTGGTACTATACTCCTTTCCTGAATCAGAAGGTCCAACCACCTGGAATCCTGCTGATATGAATACACCCTTTTGCTTTGGGTCTATCTTCAGCTTGGATTCAGCCACCTTCTTGGCAGTTTTTCCTGGCTGCTTTAGCCCTGCTTCTTCTGGCTTTGGTGGTCAGGGTTTGATCATCATTGGCCGGGGAGGGCTCAATTACCTGTTCCTTCCCTGTGATGGTCATGGTCTCCACAGTTGCATCACTCTTTGACTCTTTACAAGGTGGGTCAACAGATGGAACCTCTTGCTCTTCAGTACCACATCTTGGTTGTCTTATAGACTCATAAGAGTGTGGTGGAGCAATTTCATTGGTTCCCAACCCACTTTTGTTTTGATAGCAAAGTTTGGAGTGAGAGGATGATGCAAGTATGGCTTGGAAGTTTTGCTCAGAAATAGCATACTTCCTGGCTTGAGCCTCAGCTGTGACAAGCTGGGCTTGAGCCTCAGTCAATTTGGATATTAAATCCTTGATTTGAGTCTTGTAGTTGGTGTGTTCATGTTTTAAAAGAGATACAGTTTTCTCTAACTCCTCAATTTTCTTTTGGTAGTCAGATTCAGCTCTTTTAAAGTCAGATTTTAGCACATTTAAAGACTCAATATCGGATTTAATTTCCATATTGTAGTCCTGGTACAATTTAACCTTAGCAATACAAGCAGGGGTACAGAGATGTTCATATACCTTATTTTCATCTGTTCCTGCCATGAGTGCTTGAGCAGGAGTCACATCTTGAACCATAAAGCTCCAGTCAACTTCTTGAGCCATAGCTGCTGTTTCAGTTGACTTCCCGTTGGGCTTTGGTGTAGAAGGATGTGTGGAGGCCTGTGAGGTTCCCGGGTTGGACTTGGGAGCCTTGCATTCCCTTGCAAAATGGCCAAGCTGGTTACAGTTGTAACACTTAGCCTTGCTCTTGTCAAACCCAAACTTGCTAGTGATTGGGTTTTGAGGGAATTGCCTTCCAGTTCTCTTAAAGAACTTCTTCGCTCTGTAGGTTAGAAGAGCCATTTGCTGGACAATGTCCACATACTCTATGTCATCTGGACTGAAGCACTCAAGATCATCAAAGCAGAATTGATGATCATTGGAGTGTCCACTCCCTGAGACAAACGCACAGCCCTCCTGAAAGGAGCTTTGCTGAGCTTGATGAGACCTTGGAGTCTCAGGGAATGTGATGTAAGGCCCAGATGAACAAGATGGCTGCTGGGTGTATGACAGGTACTGCTGAGACTGGGAGATACCTGAGCCTTCAGCAACCATTAAAGCGTTGCTAGCAGGAAGGCTCAAGGGTCTGCTTGCTTGGTGACCCTTCTTACTTTCCATTTCCAAACGGTATCCATCAAGGATCCCATAGAGTTCGGTCATGGTGAGAGTGTTTAAATTCTCTGTTCTCTTAATGGAGACACAGTAGAAAGTCCACTCATTGGGTAGAGCACTCATGAACTTTCTGGTAAGGTCTCTAAGTTCTTGAGTGATTCCCACAGATTGGAGGGAGGAGATAAGATCCATATACCTGAAATATTGCTGGCTAAAAGTTTCTCCAGCAACATAGGTGAAGTTCTCAAACTGCTGCTTCAGTGAGTCCTTCTTTGAATCATTAGAGCTCGAGTACATTTGAGCAAGTGCATCAAAGAGTTCTTTGGCTGACTTACAATGCTCAAACCCCACCATGATGGAGTTTGGGATTGCAGTCATGAGAACAGTCATAGCATTGCTGTCTATGTCAAGCTTCTTCCTGTCTTCATCGGAGTAGTCTTCAACAGCCTTCTCGATCATGGCACCGTTTCCACCAGCAACTTTTGGCTTGTACGGGCCATTAACGATGGACTGCCACATCTTGCTATCCTGGTATCTGATGAAGCCTTCCATTCTTCTGCTCCAAGACCTGAAGTTTTCAGGGTCGATGATGGGAGCTTTGGTCATCGTTCCCATTTCAACTTCAGATTTGATGAGGGCCATTTTTGAGTGAGGTATAAGGAGGAGTGAAAAACTGGTTGATTAGGATGGTAAGATCTCACAATCAAGAGCCTAAAAAGCTCTGATACCAATTGCAGGATCGGGTTTTGTCACTTAACACTTGTAATTCTCTCAAACTCACTTATAATATCACTCAAACAAGATGAAGCAATGCCTTTAACAAGAGTTGATAATAATATAATAAGTAATCAAAGGAACAAGCAGGAATATTTTCAAGGTACTTGTATATATTACTTCTCAACTCAAGATTACAAGACTTACAAGCATAGAACATGAGTTACAATGAGAAACTATATATACTAGATCCTACAGCCGGTTATACTTGATACCAGCTGGAAACCTACGACTAAAGCATATACTACAATGCTAAAGTTAAGGTATCTTAGATAAAGTATTATCTAAGATATGGTAGTCATGACATGTCCATGACTTACCTTTTGTCACCAACTAAAGATGGCAACTGTACTTAACATAAAAGGTAAACAGTAGATTAAAGTATGGTCAACTACATGGCTTTTGAGAAAACGCCATGCAGTATCTCAGAGATTTGCAGCGGACTGTCAGACAGACCATACTTATGTCTACTGGATAATAGAAGTGTCTTCCGAAGGTTAACTGGCTTCGGAAGAACAAGTTCTTCCGAAGCCACTTATACTTCGGAAGATGCTTCTATGCTTCCGAGGCTTTAAGGACTTCTTTATACTTCGGAAGTTGACTTCAGAACTTTGTCTTCAAGTCTTGATTCTTCGGAAGTAACTTCTTTATCTTCGAAAGTTGGAGTTTTCCTTCGGAAGTGTATTTTACACTTAGACTTCGGAAGAGCTCCTTCTTCCTTCGGAAGTCCCACACTTGGCTTCGGAAGTCCTTTGTATGCAGTACTCAAAATCTTCTAAGTGACATGGTTTTGGTTGCAACAGGCTCTCTAGATCCAACAAATTAGGTGGTGTGTATGATACATTTCATGTTTCGAATCTTAGGAAGTGTTTGGTGAACGATTATCTTCACGTGTCAATCAAGAAAATCCAAATCGATGAGAAACTCCATTATGTGGAGGAACCCAAAGAATTATGGTAGAGAAGTTAAGCAGTTGAAGCATAGTAAGATTCCAGTTGGCAGGGTTTGATGGAACTTACTTTTTTTGTAAGAACTCTAACAACCAATCTCAGCAACTACTTTTCAATGACAAAATAGTAATTAATAAAAAATATAAAAAAGTTATAAAAAACAAAAAATAACATAAAAATAAAAAAAGTAAAACCACAAAAATAATTTCTTTCGTTTCCCTCTTTCATAAAAAAAAAAAAAATAAAAAAAATAAAACATAAAAAAAATAAAAAAAATCCTTTTTTCACGAAATTCATTTTACATATGTGTAAAACTGGATTTACACATGTATAAATTCGGTATTACACATGTGTATAACTAGATTAAGACATGTGTAATTAACGGCTGGATTATTTTTTTAAAAAAAGTATATCAATATTGTAGGCGTTGGAAAGATAAAAAATACTTAATTAACTAGTGAAATTTTTTTGAAAAAATAATGTCGTAAAGAAGGTTACGGACGTTTCAAAATAAATGATAGAAATTGCATGTGACTTGCATATGTAAATTGTGTGGCTCAAATTAGTTACTTGTAAGGCCCCGTTCCCGGAACGCCTACAGTTGGTCATTCATCGCACATAAAATATAAAATTTACATTACATTAAGAAATCCTTGCAGCGGAAACATTCAAAAATGACATCACGTTTCATTATAATTACTTTTGCCAAATAATACATCATTATCCGGTTACAAAATTCATGTTTGCATTACATCACAAAAGCTATATAATTGGATGCCATCCCAAAAGAGCCGAGTAGCCTAGCCGTGCCATCCTCAGCAATCATTTACCTGCTAACTGGAAAATGCAATAAAAGTCAGCGTTGCTGAGTGAGTTCTAGTTTTAATAATAAAACATACTTTACTTTCATATAAAACCATTGGTTACTTTAACGTGATCACACATCATACGTACGCATAGATAATATCATTATTATCTTCTTCATTCATTCATTCGTTCATTCGTTCCTTTTAACGTACTTGCGCATCGGACATCATCCATACCAATACCATATGCTACACCCCAATTAGTCTCAGCTACCGGGCCGAAGTCAATAAATGAACAGCTAAACGTATGCCACGTACTGGGGTTAACCGATCAGTCTTAGCTACTGGGCCGAAGTCAATAAATGAACAGCTAAACGTATGCCACAGTACTAATGATAACTGACCAGTCATAGCCACTGGGCCGAAGTCAATAAATGAACAGCTAAACGTATGCCACAGTACTAAGGGTAAGCGGTAGAGGTTTCACATAATGGTCAATCACAAAGAAGGACCCGTTATCCGACGCATGCAAGACGTGTCATTTCTTTCCACTTCACGTTACATAATACTTTATTTCATTCGTCATAATACGCAAAGCCATAAGAAAGATAACCATACATCATAATAAGGAACATATCATACACATTCATCATCATCATACAGGGCAACATCATACATTCATAATATGCATAAACATGAAACATCATCACCGTCATGCCCTACATGCTCTCTAAGGCCATAACCATCCTCTTACATGTTCTTACGGGTTACCTTACGTCCAAACTTACATCTGCACCTTTCCCCGAAGGCCAGAAGTCAAACTACACATTCATTCGAGAGCAACAACCCTATTCGGGCATATGGACACGCTTCAGTCGCATGGCCTTCATGCGACTGAACATCATGCGTCTGGACTCATGCGGATGGACATCTATGCGAATGAATATCCAATCGTGCGTATGGACCTTGTGCGAATGGGATTACTGCGAATGGGCACCTATGCGACTAACCTCATGCGAATGGACTCATGCGACTAAGCATCTATGCGACTGAACCCTCAGTCGTGTAATCCTCATGCGACTGGACTCCCAGTCGTGCGACTGAAACCTTAGTCGTGCGATTGAACCCTCAATCGTGCGAATGAATCCCAATCGTGCGAATGACCCTCAATCGCCCTCATTCGGCCGTATGGCCTTCATTGGTCGCCTAGCCCTAGCTGATGCAGAATGGAGTTCATCCCGAACCCAATCTGCCATTTTCGGCCTCCAAACTCATCCAAACCCATTCTAAGCCTAAATTAACCCTCCTGGACCTTAGGAATGCATACCATAACACCATACAAGCACACACAAGCCCGAAATCATACTCTAAACGCATCATACACATCACACCCAAATGGGTCAAACATACACACACATAAAAACGGGTTTTTGACATCTTCCAGCCCCAAAATCAGTTGAAAACAAGTAAAAGTGGGGTCCTAGAACTCACACAATCGAGCACAAAGACAAGAGCTTCGATTTGGCTTGCTACTCGACGGATTTGGACACCCGAATCACCCGAAACACCACTTTTCTCCCTTTTCTCCTCTTTCTCTCTTCTCTCTTCTTTGTGAGCTGAAATATGTGAAGTGTGGGGAGAGTGGGCTGCCCTCTCCCTACACATATCACCACATTACCCAACTCTTCTTCGTTGGCGAGTTTGGTCCCTCGACTTTGGACTTTATTTCTTTTCTTTCTTCGCCGGCTTCCAAATAATAAATTTTCCGGGTGTTACAAGTCCACCCCCCTTAAATAGGTTTCGTCCCCGAAACCTGTCATTCCTCGAACAAACGTGGATAATGTTGTCTCATTTCTTCCTCAGTCTCCCACGTTGACTCGGATCCCTTCCTGTGCTTCCACTGTACACGCACTAGAGGAACCACTTTATTCCTTAGCCTTTTCTCCTTTCTGTCGATGATTGCCACTGGTTGCTCCACATAATTGAGCCGTTCATCTACCTCGATAGCTTCCAATGGGACAATCATATCTTCATCTGCTAAGCACTTCCTTAGATGAGATACATGGAATGTTGGGTGAATTCCACTTAACTCATCTGGCAACTCCAGTCTATAGGCCACCTCTCCTACTCGAGCAATGATTCGGAAAGGGCCTATATACCTTGGGCTCAACTTGCCCCGCTTTCGGAAGCGAATGATACCTTTCCAAGGTGAGACCTTCAACATAACCTGGTCACCCACCTGGAACTCAATCGGCCTGCGTCGTTTATCAGCATACGACTTCTGTCTGTCTTTGGCTGCCTTCATGAAGGCTTTGATCTTCTCAAGCTTCTCAGTCGTAGCCTCGATTACCTCGACGCTCCCCAATTCCTTCTGACCAATATCACCCCAACAAACGGGTGTTCTGCATCTCCTACCGTATAGCATCTCATATGGAGGCATGCCAATGCTGGCGTGATAGCTGTTGTTATATGAGAATTCGGCTAACGGTAGGTGGTCGTCCCAACTTCCACCAAAATCGATCACACATGCCCGAAGCATGTCTTCCAGCGTCTGAATGGTCCTTTCTGACTGACCATCAGTCTGGGGATGATAAGCCGTGCTGATATGTAACCTCGTCCCCATAGCGTCGTGGAACTTCTTCCAGAATTTAGATGTAAACCGGGTGTCGCGATCCGACACAATAGACACCGGCACACCATGACGAGTCACAATCTCCTTGATGAACAGATCAGCCAACCTCTCAGATGAATATGTCTCGCGGATCGGTAGGAAGTGAGCACTCTTCGTCAAACGATCAACTATCACCCATATGGCATCGTACCCTTTCGGGGTACGCGATAGCTTTGTAATGAAATCCATGGTGATGTGCTCCCACTTCCATTCCGGTATATCCAAAGGTTGTATCTTCCCATACGGCTTTTGGTGCTCGGCCTTCACCTGTAAGCAAGTAAGGCACTTACTCACGTACTCCACCACGTCGCGCTTCATACCCGGCCACCAATAATCTTTCTTCATATCATGGTACATCTTCGTGGCACCAGGATGAATGGAGTACCGAGTCTTGTGAGCTTCATCCATTATCTTCCCCGTAGATTCCCAAAACGAGGAATCCACACACGATCAAATCGGGTTCTAACACCGAGCGTGTTTTCACCCAATTCTCCAACCAGACCTCTCATTCTTTCAGAGTTAAGATGATCTTCTTTCAGCGCCTCATATTGAAACTCTTTAACCTGCTTCATCACATCGGAGGTCATGATCAACTGATAGGCTTTCACCCGAATCGGCTCGGGCCTCTCCTTCCGGCTAAGGGCATCAGCCACCACATTGGCCTTGCCCGGATGGTAGTGGATCTCACAATCATAATCCTTTATAAGTTCCAACCACCGTCTCTGCCTCATGTTCAAATCCTTCTGCTCAAAGAAATATTTCAGACTCTTGTGGTCAGTGAATATGGTGCACTTCGTCCCGTACAGATAGTGCCTCCAAATCTTTAATGCAAAGACCACAGCTGCTAGCTCCAAGTCATGAGTAGGATAATTGACCTCATGAACCTTCAACTGTCGGGATGCGTAGGCTATAACCTTTCCTCTCTGCATTAACACACACCCCAACCCCGAGTAAGAAGCATCGGAATAAACCACCATATCTTCACTTCCATCGGGTAACGACAGAACAGGAGCTTGAGTCAATCTCGCCTTCAATTCTTCAAACGCCTTCTCTTGAGCTTGACCCCATACAAACTTCACATCTTTTCGGGTCAACTTGGTTAGTGGAGAAGCAATCTTGGAGAAGTCTTGGATGAACCTTCTATAGTAACCCGCCAAACCCAAGAAGCTACGAATCTCGGATGGCGTCTTCGGCGACTTCCATTGCATAACCGCCTCCACTTTTGCCGGGTCCACCATAATCCCATCGAGATTCACCACGTGACCCAAGAACTGAACTTCGCGCAACCAGAACGCGCACTTGGAGAATTTTGCATACAACTTCTCCCTCCTCAGCGTCTCTAGAACCTCCCGAATGTGTCCGGCATGCTCTGCTTCGCTCCTCGAGTAAATCAGGATATCATCAATAAACACAATCACTGATTTATCCAACATAGGCCGACACACACGGTTCATCAAATCCATAAAAGCAGCTGGCGCGTTGGTCAAGCCAAAGGACATGACAAGAAACTCGTAGTGACCATAGCGCGTACGGAAAGCTGTTTTAGGAATATCCTGCTCCTTCACCTTCAACTGATGGTAACCAGATCGAAGATCTATTCTCGAAAACCAACTGGCACCCTGAAGCTGATCGAACAAATCATCATCCTCGGTAAGGGGTATCGGTTCTTCACTGTCAACTTGTTCAGCTCGCGGTAGTCGATGCACATCCTCATACTACCGTCCTTCTTCTTTACAAACAGGACCGGAGCACCCCAAGGAGAGATACTCGGTCTAATGAACCCCTTATCAAGCAGCTCTTGCAACTGCTCCATCAATTCTTTCATCTCGGTCGGAGCCAACCGATACGGTGCCTTGGCGACAGGTTGGGCACCCGGTATCAGATCAATCTGAAACTCGATCTCTCTGTCAGGTGGCACTCCTGATAAGTCTTCTGGAAACACATCTGGAAAGTCACACACAACCGGTACATCAGCTAGTTGTGGTGTTGGCGTATCCACATCCTTTACATAGGCCAAGTAGGCACTACATCCACGCCTCATACACTTTCCCGCCACTGCCATCGAGATCACCTTCGGAATCGTAGTAACCCGATCACCATATACCGTCACTGAACTACCGTCAGGCGCTAACAACCGAATCATCTTCTTGCGACACCCAATGTTCGCCTCGAAGTCCGCTAACCAATCCATCCCAAGAACCAAATCAAAACCACCTAAGGCCATCACGAACGGTCTAACCGGAAACTTATGACCCTCGAGCTCCACATCACAGTTCTCTATCATCTCAGAAATCCTGGTAGACTTACCTATGGCAGTTTCTACATCAAAGGGCGCATCAACACGTCTACTACTAACAGGCAGCTTAGCACAGAAAGCAGCAGAAATAAAACTTTTACTCGCACCAGAATCAAATAACACAGAAGCTAAAGTTTGGTTCACCAGAAACGTACCGGACACAACGTCAGGGTCCGTCCTAGCCTCCTCCTGTGTCATGGTGAATGCCCTGGCGCTCGCCCTCGGTCCATCACCTCCCGTCCTCTTCGCCCCTGAACTCTCAGCCCTCGGCTTCTTGCAATCCCTGCTCATATGACCAATTTCCCCACAGTTAAAACATTTGCCCGTCAGGCAATCCTTCGCCATATGCCCAGTCTTCCCACACTTGAAGCACACGTTCAAACCCAGCCTGCATTCTCCCGCATGCTCCTTTCCACACTTTCCACATCTCCTCGACCCTGCTCCCGGTGTGGCCACGCGGCGGTCATCCACCCGTGCCTTTTTGTTACCCGTCGAGGCCTCACCCCGACCAAACCTCTTCCCGTTCCAGCTTCGATCACCACCACCCTTCCTATTCGCTTCAACCACCACCACTCCCCTCTCATCATAAAGTCTTCCGGCCAAATCGACCGCCGACCTAAACGTACTTGGCCGGGCGGCGATCATATGCCGGCGGACATCCACCGGTAAACCCTGAATGTACCTCTTGATCTTCCGAGAAAGAGGCATCACCTGATCCGGCACCAACCGTGCCATCTCGTTGAACTTGGTAGTATATTGCTGGTGTGTCATGGATCCCGCCTCCAGCTGCAGGAACTCCCTCTCAATCTTATCCATTTCCCTATGAGGACAAAACTCCTCGATCACCATCTTCTTCAGTTCGGGCCACCTCATTCTCCCGATCGCCCGATTACCCTCTGCTTGGACAATGTTGTCCCACCAGCATAGTGCCGAGTCCACGAAGGAGTGGGTGGCAAACTTGACTTTCTGATCTTCTCGGCACTCGCTGATGTCGAGAACAGCCTCCATTTCTCTCACCCATCGGTGAGCAGCGGCAGCATTGCCATTACCGTCAAAAGTAGGGGGCTTGCATCTCATAAACACCCCGTAGTTGCAGCCTCGTGCCACCTCCCGCACAGGCTCCTCTTCCTCTTCCTCCTCATTATCGGAGAAAATAGTTTCAGGCTCCGGTTGCTCCCCCGAAGCCCGGTTTCTCTCCTTCCTTTCCCCTTCCTTCACAGCCTTGATGACTTCGGTCACCACAGACGGTAAGATTGTCTGCATGACCTGGTGTACTTCCTCCACGAACAGCCTCTTTTACTGAGGCCCTCAAGTTCGCACTCTCATCCCCAGCTTCTGGATGAGGAGTCTCAGGTTCTGCAGGAACCTCTTTCTCAGCTCTAGGCCTTCCTCTCTTAGGGCGTGGTTCAGCAACAGGGCCATCACGGCCTCCACCCCTAGAAGCTCTAGAAGATCTACCACCAGCCATCCTCTAACACACTGAAAGATTCAAACACCAACACGGTCATTCAAGGAAACAACTCAGTTTATGTCAAGTATAGTAAGTCCCTAATTACAGTGGCCAGTTGTGATTAGCCACTTACTGTACTCTTCATACCCCAAGTATTACCTGTCCTGACTACATCAGTATTCAAATCTACATACAACACATAACATATACCATGCGCACATAAACCGGTTAACTTTAAGAAAATACCTGATGGCACGCAGCTACTCAGTTTGGCATCCCATTCCCCATTCGTCCCATTTTCAGTTTAAGTTAAGGTTTATTTTGAAAATTTACCCATTTCACTTAAACTTTGGCTCTGATACCAACTTGTAAGGCCTTGTTCCCGGAACGCCTACAGTTGGTCATTCATCGCACATAAAATATAAAATTTACATTACATTAAGAAATCCTTGCAGCGGAAACATTCAAAATGACATCACGTTTCATTATAATTACTTTTGCCAAATAATACATCATTATCCGGTTACAAAATTCATGTTTGCATTACATCACAAAAGCTATATAATTGGATGCCATCCCAAAAGAGCCGAGTAGCCTAGTCGTGCCATCCTCAGCAATCATTTACCTGCCAACTGGAAAATGCAATAAAAGTCAGCGTTGCTGAGTGAGTTCTAGTTTTAATAATAAAACATACTTTACTTTCATATAAAACCATTCGTTACTTTAACGTGATCACACATCATACGTACGCATAGATAATATCATTATTATCTTCTTCATTCATTCATTCGTTCATTCGTTCCTTTTAACTTACTTGCGCATCGGACATCATCCATACCAATACCATATGCTACACCCCAATTAGTCTCAGCTACCGGGCCGAAGTCAATAAATGAACAGCTAAACGTATGCCACGGTACTGGGGTTAACCGATCAGTCTTAGCTACTGGGCCGAAGTCAATAAATGAACAGCTAAACGTATGCCACAGTACTAATGATAACTGACTAGTCATAGCCACTGGGCCGAAGTCAATAAATGAACAGCTAAACGTATGCCACAGTACTAAGGGTAAGCGGTAGAGGTTTCACATAATGGTCAATCACAAAGAAGGACCCGTTATCCGATGCATGCAAGACGTGTCATTTCTTTCCACTTCACGTTACATAATACTTATTTCATTCGTCATAATACGTAAAGCCATATGAAAGATAACCATACATCATAATAAGGAACATATCATACACATTCATCATCATCATACAGGGCAACATCATACATTCATAATATGCATAAACATGCAACATCATCACCATCATGCCCTACATGCTCTCTAAGGCCATAACCATCCTCTTACATGTTCTTACGGGTTACCTTACGTCCAAACTTACATCTGCACCTTTCCCCGAAGGCCAGAAGTCAAACTACACATTCATTCGAGTGCAACAACCCTATTCGGGCGTATGGACACGCTTCAGTCGCATGGCCTCCATGCGACTGAACATCATGCGACTGGACTCATGCGGATGGACATCTATGCGAATGAACATCCAATCGTGCGTATGGACCTTGTGCGAATGGGATTACTGCGAATGGGCACCTATGCGACTAACCTCATGCGAATGGACTCATGCGACTAAGCATCTATGCGACTGAACCCTCAGTCGTGTAATCCTCATGCGACTGGACTCCCAGTCGTGCGACTGAAACCTTAGTCGTGCGATTGAACCCTCAATCGTGCGAATGAATCCCAATCGTGCGAATGACCCTCAATCGCCCTCATTCGGCCGTATGGCCTTCATTCGGTCGCCTAGCCCTAGCTGATGCAGAATGGAGTTCATCCCGAACCCAATCTGCCATTTTCGGCCTCCAAGCTCATCCAAACCCATTCTAAGCCTAAATTAACCCTCCTGGACCTTAGGAATGCATACCATAACACCATACAAGCACACACAAGCCCGAAATCATACTCTAAACGCATCATACACATCACACCCAAATGGGTCAAACATACACACACATAAAAACGGGTTTTTGACATCTTCCAGCCCCAAAATCAGTTGAAAACAAGTAAAAGTGGGGTCCTAGAACTCACACAATCGAGCACAAAGACAAGAGCTTCGATTTGGCTTGCTACTCGACGGATTTGGACACCCGAATCACCCGAAACACCACTTTTCTCCCTTTTCTCCTCTTTCTCTCTTCTCTTTCTTTGTGAGCTGAAATATATGAAGTGTGAGGAGAGTGGGCTGCCCTCTCCCTACACATATCACCACATTACCCAACTCTTCTTCGTTGGCGAGTTTGGTCCCTCGACTTTGGACTTTTTTTCTTTTCTTTCTTCGCCGGCTTCCAAATAATAAATTTTCCGGGTGTTACATTACTAGAGTTTTCACAATAAAATATGGTTCTCTTGAAAACTATATATATAACGGAGGGATACCTTGCAAACTATGTTATAATTGATAATCATGAAACCAATATCTAACAATTGATCATACCTAATCAATGGCTTATATTAATGGTGGTATTATTATAAATATTATAATGTTTTAATGACAAGATTTAAATAAATAAGGGTACTTTAGGTAAAGATAAAAATATGTTTCTCTCTCATCTTTACTAATCCATTTTTCTCTTTCATATCTTCTAGTTACTATAAAAAAATTATATGCATTACATATATGCTTAACTTCATACGCTATATATACGTAGCAGCAAAAAATAATAGCATCTAAAAATAAACACCTACATATATGTAACTTATACTGATACATATATATAACTCATTTATCAACAAAAACATGAAATACATATACTAACTCATTAGTCAACAAAATGTGAAAGACATATATAAAATAAAAGAAATACATGATGCGAGAAAGATATTTTTATGAAAAGCATAACTTGAAATTTGATTACAATCATTTCAAGTACAAGTGATAATGCACCAAACGTAAGTAAAGATTAAATAAACAAATAGTATTACGTATACATAACACAATGTAAATTAGTGTTATGTATATTAGTGTTACATATACGTAACAGTAGTGTTTATCTTGTTCATGGTGTTCTACTTTCAAAACTAAAGAGATAATAAATTAATTATAGTTAATAAATTAATTATTTATGGAAATAATCAAGGAATCTGTAACTGCTAAAATTAAAGGGGGAAAATTACATGTCTACCCTCTTAATTAAAAAAGAAAAAATAAAAAGGAAAATATATGATTGGCTAGCTTTGGGTTTTATGGTTTTCAAGTATTAACATGGTTTTCATTTGATCCCTTATATATATATATATATATATATATATATATATATTATATATATATATAGATATATATATATATATATATATATATATATATATATATATATATATATGCATGTATATAGATGAGGGATCAAATAAAAACTACAAATATAATTGATAACCATATAAAACTACTATCAACCAATTATAGATTTTTGATATATTGTTATTTAAATTTGAAAGGGTATTTTTGTAATCTTACAATCAACATAATTATAGTAAATCTAATTAAAATCGCTAATTTATCTCGATTGCATTTTGAATTAGTTATATCAAAACTTTTAATACATCATACGTGGATTTGATAGAAATGGAGTTTGAAGATCCATCTGCTCCTATCGAACACCATCATTACCACCGTCACCTTCCACCTCCACCCAAAATCAATTTTTTAAGATTACAATCCATCGCTGATGTCAACTTAAGCATCTCGCCGCTATGTTGCCACCATCAAACACCACCATCTACTCCTGTCGGCACCAACAAAAACCACCAACACCACACCTTTTCCACTGCGGTCCCAACCACCATCACCATCATCGCCACCCACTCTATGGTTAATCACTTGTCGAGAACAATAACAAAACCACACAAATATTTAAGATACGTAAATCTATTTGATAGAGGATAAATTTTTCTCAGAATGTCAAGATGAGATGATAAAAATTAAACACATTTACATATGTAATTACAAGATGAAAATAGCAGTGAATTGGATGGGAAAGAAGTATGCTTGTAAAATGAAGATGAATTGAGGAACACAATGGTTAATTCAAAGGATTTACTTTGAAAGCATTTGGGATACATACATGTAAACAAGATTTAAACGTGATGAACAACACGAACAAGAAGAACATGAAGATTTTTAATTTTATCATAATCACATATATGTAATATTATTGTTACATATACGTAACTCTGTTGTTACATGTACGTACCGTTCTTTTGTTACGTATGCATAACTCTATTGTTGTTTATATGTACGCACTTCTATTTGTTACGCATGCATATGTACATTCATATATACATACATATATATATATATATCTCTATATATATATATATATATATATATATATATATATATATATATATATATATATATATATATATATTTATTTAGGTTTTTCAATGATTTTGGTTGTTACTCAATCGGTTACATGTTACGTGTTGGTACGTATATGTAACTCCACTATTACATATATGTACTCTAAAAATCACTTTTAGCATTGAAAATAAATTTTTGTTTAAAAATATCTATAATATATTAATATACATATTCAAAGGACAAAATGGTCATTTCCTCAAAACTCTTAAAGTTATGAGTTTTGCAACTCTTGGATCTAGTGTTACAACCCATTAAAGCACCAGCTCTTTTTCACTCAATTGAACCCTAATTGGGATAAAGGACAAGATGAAATCAACAAGCTTCTGACATGGCATACTTCAAATTCAAAATCACACTACTTGTATCAGTATTCTCACGTCATTCAAATTTCAATATTAAAATTTCAAGATACCCTCTTCGGTGGTGTCATCTTCCCCGTCCTCACTGTCATCCACAGTGTGTTTCTAAGTAAAAAACCCAAGAGCAACCATGCCGGTGATAAAATTACTACGTTGGCGATCGTGGTGATAATCAGAGATGTGTTGGTATCGCTATTTGTGCCATCGCCTCTTTACTGCTATTTCGCCGGCGAGTCAATTAACGGAAGAACGTGTTGAAATCGGTGTATCCGAGTCAATTATGGTCGGTTTGTATTTGTTTTTCATCATTTTGCTATAGCTTGAGATCTTGAATCTTTATTTAATATTTTTGTAATATTATTAGGTGATGCGAATTCTTGAATTATATTCTAGGAGATGACAACGTTCTTGGTGATTGTTTAGTTGAATTTCGGATTATGATGGTGGATAATTTTGTTAAATATTAGGTATCAAGGACTGTTTTTGGATTTCAGATGCTAATTAATTTGTGTTTAGTTGAATTGTCATTAGTTTTATTATATTTTAGTTATTCTCAATATTGAATTGACTAATATATGTTGATTAAAGATTAAGTTCTATTTCTTTTTTTAGTGGTAGACTACTTGAGGTTTATTGCTGTTGTAATAACTTTATTGTGCCCCATTACTTTGGTAGCCATCATCATCATATGCTTGGTTTTTATTTATTTTTAGTTTCATGTTAGTTAACTTTTGTTTCGGGAATGCTTTTAGGGTCTTAATATTTGGCAACTGAGGTGGACCAAGTTTACCTTCCTGAAATTGCTTATTGTGAGGAAGGTAATTTCAAAACTTCATAATAATGTCACTACAAATATGAGTGGTATGTGAGCATTTAGAAAATTAAAACCATGTGTTATAGATGGTTGAATTTTTATGATAATCATCTCACAGATTGCTTAAAGCTTATATTTGCAGTAATAGAATTTTTATGATGATCATATCACAAATTGCTTATGTGTTTTTGTTACTTCCGTTACACGATTTGAGATGAAGCTTAGGTGTTCGGAAGTAGATTTGGCTGGGAAATAAAGCAGAAATGGAGTAAGAAATCTCACACAACGCTGCGAATGATATTGTACCGGTGGTCTCAGCTAATGGTTGTGTTGGTTCAGGTCCCTTTAAAACAAAGACACACTGTACACACTCACATATATATATGTGTGAGTAATTTGCAAAAGAAAAACTAATCCTAATCCTAAATAAAGTCCTCATCAATTTTGTTCATCTACTTATGTAAAGTCCTCATCACAATCGATTTCACATATTGTTGGACTTGATAATCAAATTAAGACGGATGTGTGGATGTGCATGTGTGTGATGTCAATAAACATTAAACAAACTCAATCAAATATTATTAATCTAATGATTACAATACAAAAGGAGTTTACATCGTTTAAGCTCGATACACCCGAGCTGAGCTCCCCTCGGGTGGCCTTTCACACATCTCTCTGCTCTCTCACCATCAAAGCAACTTTACAAATGAACACACATAATGAATTACAAAGGAAAAAATCTATATATACTATCCATATGTTTGATGTTCTCGCGCGGTATCTTTAAGTTTTCGTGCGGTGAGATTTTAATCCATCATCTTGAATTTTAGCTTCCTTGTATATCTTGAATGATTTGAGTTTTTGCTTTTCATTTGATTTTGTAATCCATAAAGGCTATGTCCTTACACATTCCCCTATGTATTATGATATCAAGCTATGTTTGACTTCAGTCACTCATATTCAAGAATTATCTGATCATTAGTTTTCTTTGGACTTTATTTCCCCTCTGCTTTTACCTTCCTCCTAATGTATAACTTCATAAAGGATATCACGTTTGAATCAAGATTAAATTCTTTGATCTTTATTACTTACGACTGAAGATGTATTAGGCATATGGCAGAGAGGTCCAACTTCTATTTACGATTCCCGAAGAACCCGATTCTTCAATCCAATGACAAGATTCTGTGATGACGAACTAGATCATCTGAAGTATTTTTTTTCCCTTTAAATAAGATGTAATAAGCCCATATTTTTAGAGCAACAATAACAAATAATCTTGATTCTTCACTGTATTAAAACGTTCGATCATTGTCCCCATCAATAAGATAAGATAAGCCCACATTGTCAATTTTTAATTCACGAACGACCCATATCAAATGTTGTAGATGTAGAATCCTGAACTTAATCAAACAACACAAAACCGCCTGTTTTAGTACCAAACTTCAAATCATCCAGCATCTTCTAGTCATAATTTATGGTTGATGAAGTTTTAACATGGTGAAGGTTTGCATTAGAAAATTTTCGTAAATAACGGTTACTGCTGTGAATATTTTGCATGAAAGTTGTCTCATGAAAAAGTTTTCTCATAAAAAAATTTCTTGTGAAATGTTTTTCATGAAAAGTTATTTCATGGAAAGTTTTCTCATGAAAAAGTTCTCACATGGAAAGTACTCACTTGAAAAGTTCTTACATGAAAGTTCTCACATGAAAGTTTTCGCATGAAAGTTTTTGCATGGAAAAGTTTTTGCATTGAAAAGTTTTCCCATGAAGAGTTCTCTCATAAAAAGGTTTTCACAAAATACTGTTATTTTTGCAAAGTTCTCGCACGATGCAGTTACTCACACAAAAACTTAAAGCAAAATCTACTTTTATGATTTTGAATCACTGTTACGGTCTGAAATCTTCTTTTTCCACCAAAAGTTGAAGATACCGAGCGTAATGATGTAACAAAGCTAATTAAAGGTGTGTTCACCCTCGTTTTCTCCTTCTTCTCCTTCAAACCTAGTCCAAACTTGATCTAAACCTTTAGATCTTCAACCTCCATGTTTAAGATCTTTAACGGATGCTCGCGAAATGAAAATCTGTGTATCAGAGCAACACCTTGCTCTAATACCAAATGTAAAGTCCTCATCATGATCGATTTCACATATTGTTGCACTTGATAATCAAATTAAGACGCATGTATGCATGTGTGATATCAACGGACATTAAACAAACTCAATTGAATATTATTAATCTAATGATTACAATACCAAAGGAGTTTACATTATTTAAGCTCGATCCACCCGAGGTGAGCTCCCCTTGGGTGGCCTATCACATATATCTCTACTCTCTCACTCTCAGAGCACCTTTACAAATGAACACATGTTGAAATACAATGGAAAAACATCTATATATACTATCCAGACGTTCTCGCACAAGAACATCAAGTTATCACGCAGTAACTCCAAGTTTTCACGCGATGAGATGTTTATCCATCATCTTGGAGTTCTGGCTTCCTTGTATTTATCGCATGATTTGAGTTTTTGCTTTTTACTTGATATTGTATCCATAACTTGTCAAGTCTAAATTTGAGATGTTTATAGATCATCACAAAGCACCTATGCTTGCACTGTTCTCAAGACCACATCAACAACATGTGTTCTTGCTCCCTTATCTAGCATTTATGTATGTACCACAAGAGATTCTTAATGATATTAAATAAGAACTTCTTATTAACTTCTCGAAAGTTTGATAATCTTAGCATAAGGATATGCAATTTCTTGTACACGAATAATGATTATTTAAAAAGAATTCACAAATTCACAACAATTACTTACACGACAATGTAACGAGCTTGTCATGGATTTTTTTTCATGGCAGTTGAATTATTTAAGTTTAATTGTAGGCCTAAAAAGCTTTTCCATCTTCTATCATTAAAGATATTATGATGATGTCAACGATACGGAACAATCCCTAAAATGGCTCGTTCCAGGAAGTGGGTACGTATCTGGATAAGAGAAAGTGAACGATGGGAATAAGAATGTAAGAGTTTGTTCATTCAACCACTCTCAGTGTCAAGATGATTGAATCTACATAGCCTTCCTCAATGTCTCGATAAGATGCCATTTCGTTGTATGGATACCATACTCCTAAAATTCATACTTGGTAGTTGGTAGCTATATTTTCATGTTTATTCACAATTTGCTTTATTCAAATTAACATCAAACACGTGTCATGTAATTTATCAATGAAAACATATGTTTCTTTAAACGTGTACTTGGTCACTAAAAGTACTCAAATTCAAAGACACCACATAGTTTGCTCGATTGCACGAGTTGTGAAAAAAATCAACTTGTTTGATTTCATATAAGTTAGAGCGTCTTACGCCATTAAATTAATCGTTGATAAGCCTTTTTCCATAATTGCCCACCATGCTTTCACCACTCCTCATCCTTCATGTAAATCATTATTGCTGTATCACGTTATTAAGAACAACAAACGTTTCTGATAGTTCCATCATAGTAATTTCCAAGTTCGATCGACCTTCTAGAAAACCTAATCTTAGGTTTGTGGCAACTTGATAATCTATGTCTTGATGAAATCTGTCATAAGGTAAATAATTTCAATTAATCCAAATTCCTCGAACATGAACTAAATTTCTTCCAACAAAATAGAAATATTGGATTCCAAGTTATTGAGTAGGACAACAGAATTTCATTTTAGGGAAATTTCATAAGAAAATCAGAATGGTTTCTTAACTCAACTTTGGCTCATCACGATACAATATCCTTTTTATTTGAATAGGCTTTCATTGTCTTGTGGAAGTCGAGCAACTAGGGATAATTTCTACGAAAGAATGACAAAGTTCCTTACCAATGCTTCTTCAAAAGCATTGTGTTTGTGCAATAAAGCCTCCCAATACAACTTAATTTCTTTAGGCCATTTAAATTTTCCATCAGTGTAAGCTCCTACAAGCTGAAGACTTTTTAAAATTATTATACGACTGCAACCTTTTTCTCTAGATTAAGTTGTCATGAAAAATGAACTTATGGATACAATCTAGCCTCCAAGATAGGGCGATCAAAAATATTTTACAATTGCGTTTGATTTGGGTATACTAGCAGTTTGTGTTCAGATATGAGTCATGATCGGAAAAGCGTTTTCTTCCAAGTGTTCGCATCTTCCTGTCAATACTGAGAAGTTGTTTCTCTGTAGCAAATAACGCCAACACTTTGACTTAAGTTTCAAAGGATTGAAAATTCAGGATGCGAGTGTATTCTCTAGTATATTTATCTCGAAAGGAGTATATATTTGGAACTGAAGATTGATTAATTTGAAGTCACAGGATTTTTTTGAAATTTTAAACAATACCATCTTATTGGTAATCCAAACAGGAAATGTTGAATGCTTCAATATAAAGGTGATAGAAATAAAAGGTGATTATAATGAGACGTTCCTTAGTAGTTTATCACTTGTTAAACACTTTCAGCTTAGTTTAAGTGTTATGTACATTTGTCGTTCTTACGACAAGCATTTTATATCTAAACTTGCATTACTTAGTTTTGTTTTGTTTTATTATTATTATTATTGTATGTTTGTAATGTAACCCACACAATAAGGTTTGCCAGAATTCATGTGTACATGTAAATTCACCATTATGTTGCGCACCCGTAATCGTCAATTTACCTTAAACAATCATTGTAGTTTATTCTTGTTATGCAGCTTAGTTTTTGTTTCTTAGTGTGTTCCTCCTGTTGTACTTATTATTGTAAGTTTCCATTCCCATATGATTACTCCTATAATATTTAGGCAGAGTCACAAGGTTGTAAACCCAAACTTATATCTAAGCATATAGTCGCACACATAGTTGCAAACTATAGTAAAAAGTGAATCAAGTGATACGCAATATGCATGCTAACTTATCTAGATAGTCCTATAGGACGCATCATTTCTACAAAAATGTTTCTTGATGTGCAATATATAGTTATGTTTTAACTCATGTAATCATAATATATACACACCAAATTGCAGTATCACTGCCAGTAGGAATCCATAATCATCATGTCTTAATTTTCACCTAATCAAGGCTGAGCACCCTAGCGGTACTTTATTAAGTCATAGAATAGATGGTTCGAATCGTTCAAAGGATATACGTATTGGTTGTTTATGGGTCTCAACTTAGAACTTATGCAATTCCTATGATCCTATGATTCTATGATTTTGAGCTTATGGTTATAGTCTAGGTAACCCTACATGAAACCTAATTCTCTATAAGCAATGGCTCTGATACCAATCTGTCACACCCCCGCCGAAGCGAAAACACAGGAGTGTAACAAAACTGAATATCAAAAAGAACATTGAGCAATAGAGTACTAAAAGTATCATTGCAACAATGTTCACTTAAATGCTCCATAGCTTTGATGTCTATCACTTAAAGCAAATATCACCAAATGATGCTAGGAGGTTCTTCAAACATGAAATTTAGCTCTTCAAGTCTAACACTAGTCAAGATGCTCTTAGTACCAATTCTTGGAAAAACATGCTTAAAAGTGTCAACTAAAAATAGTTGGTGAGTTGACAGGTTTTTAATGTCTCAAAGACGTCATTTCATTATAAAAGGCTTTGTTGAGATTCGTACTTAGCGTTCCAATTTAAATACAATACAACCGATGATATGATAACCATGAGTTTACAAAATCAAACTTCAATGATTATGATATTGTGCTTAACGTGTAACATAAATAATATTGATGAGTTATCACATTTAGCAGTTACAAAAAAATAGTTTCCAATTAGACCCACAAGGCTTCAGTGTGTCTATTATTAATTAAAACAATGTCATAGTCTATGTTACCATTAGCTCCCATAACCGACGCTTGATGTCTATAGTTACGCCCCGACCCAATGTTCTATCGCAAAACATTGTAATGAAATGAACAATTATGCACTTGGTTAGTTCATGGTTGGAGCTACCAACCACGGGTGGGGGTGTCAACCCAAATAGATCTATCTATAACTTTCACGCTCGCCCACAATTAACGGTTACAGAATACCAGGGACTTAATGCGATAATGATGTCTACTCATGTAACAAGATAGTCGTGTTTCCACTTGTGTCCAAACAAATAAGTCTTAGGATGTATTATCCCACAAATGATTAATAGACAATATAAAACATGGGTCGTTAGACTCAAAACATGTCCAAAAATAAGTCTATGTATACTAGACTTCGATGACCGACCTACATATGTTCTAATAACCAAGACCCAAAATGCGTGTTTACTCTAACACGACCGTCGTTTTCTCGACTTCGTGACATCCAACAAAATATCTATATTGATGTAATCGTCTTTGCAAACACAATCAATAATGTTCCAGTTATTGCGTTTGATTAAAATGTATTTAATATTATTATTTTCTCTGTTTGACCTGTGAAAAAGCTCAATTAGTTTTCAAGTCTTTAAAGTATCGTAAACATGTTTTCTGTTAGGACCTGGTATTTGAACGAAATACCTAGTGATTAGCGTGTTAAACCAACTCAAATAGTGCAGAATCCTATTTGATTGGCGATCCAATCAGTGAGAACACACGAAGAATCAATCAAGAATTGAATCTAACGTTAGAAGTCGATTAGGAATCGATCTAATGTGTTCTGTGAACTTGGAGAACGATTAGGGAGGTCTCTGGACGGCTAGGGTACGTCTGGAATCGTAATGGTATGAATCCTTACGTTTTTCCACGAATTGGGTCTATTTATAGGTTAGCATTGTTCAATCGTGCGACTGGTCCATAAGTATGGTTCAGTCGTGCGATTGAACCATGCCGTTGATTCATCCGCACGACTGAGTGTTTAGTCGTGCGACTGAGCCAATCTTATGTGTCAATCATACGACTGATCCTGTCTCCTGGTTCAGTCGTGCGATTGAGTCAATCGTATGAAGTTATTCATGCGTATGGTCCATTCGCATGGGCCATTCGTTTGAGAACTTCATTAAGTTAAGTTTGAATGTTTTAATTAATATAACATTATGTTTAACCATTCAAACAATCATAAACCACTTAGTCTAATCCACGACTCATTAATGAAATATTAAACATTACAAATCACAAACAATCCATATCATTTCATTAATCATTACATATTACATCATAATCAGACAGACAAGATCTATTACATTACAAATCATGATCTTGGGACATACGTGCATCAACAAACTCCCCCTTGGACCTAGATCTATCTAATCTCTTGTCTTCTACATAACCTCTTTGTACTTCTTGTACTTCTCCTCTTTGGTGACTCCTGCGTGAATCTCAAACGCAAAGCAGAGTCGTATAACGTTTTGGAACTGGAGGGCTTGTACAATATCTTGCTTGTCATAGAACAGTGGCCACTTGTATAATGTATAGACATCATTAGCTGACAAGTTAGTTAGCCACATCGAGTCGAATACCCTGATTGTATCCATTTGTCCCTCTTTACTTAGGACTATGACCGCTTCAGCTGTTCTCCAATCATAGTACCACCATTTGAAGTGTGGAGTGAAGTCCTGTGGCATTTCCCTGAGTGGGATTCTCGACATTGTGCGCGGAGGACTCCACTTCAACACTATCTTGGGTTTGCCAGTAATGGCATCAACCTCAGACCTTCTTATGTACCTAGTAGGCTGTTGGGGTCTGAAGTTAACCCATCTGGTGTGGTACTCCTTCTTAAGGGCAGCCTCGAACCAGCCTGACATCTTCCTCGGGTCAGCATACAGAAGCTTTAGCTTAGCCAGCTGGTTGAGCTCAAAACCTGGTAGAGTCTTCAGATCATGTGGGAATCTGAAGTACTCTATGCCCTGTTCTCTCTTAATTGCATACGCATTAAGATCATCAAAATAAGCCCATGCAATAATCCTGCCTGACACCTTGTGGTGTTTCTTGACTCTGTAGAGCTTGGTGTAGGCATCTTTTTTTGGAGCAGCACGTTGGGCTCTCACTTCTTCAAAACATGCAGCCCACTCAGCCTTTCGAATGTCAACATCATCATTTGAGGCTTGGGCTGTTCCTTCTGCCTTCTCAGTTTCCTGCTCCATCTTGTTCAGTACCTCAAAAGTATCACTGACGGGGACTCACCCAGATTGGGGACCACATTACCCTCGTTGTCAGCATACTGAGGATACTCCTCTGCAGTGATATCTTCAACCTCGACTTCATCAACATCATTTAGCTCTTCATCACTAGTCGAATCAACTGTTGGAGCATCTTTGACTATTTCATCCGGATTGAGCCTGAACATCTCTGCGAGTTGCTCGTTAGATAGGTCATGAATTATTTCCCCTTCTTCAGGGGTATAACTCACAGACCTTCTTACAATCCCGTGCAGATCAAGAATCATGGTTAGTTGAGTCTTGACCTGTTGAAGGGGAGCAATATCAAACTCATCTCTTTGAAAATTTGGATCTGTTTGATTTAAACATTCAACACATAAATCATTAGTAAGTAATCAAACAGAATTACATTAACTTAATATATAAACATTCAAAACATTTGTTTTCAGTACATGATTCAAACACAAGATAAATAAATACATAAAACATCTAATCTGTACTTTTGTCTTGAATCATGGTCTCATCGCTCGGAGGAGCAGAGGTGGTAGCTGACTGGTCCTGTCGATTCTTTGATCTTCGTTCTTGACCTGAAGCAGAGGCCGATGCAGCCGCATCCCCTCCTTCTGCTTCGTCATCATCATCCTTTCCCTCTGTCCTTTCTTCATCTGTTTCCTCCTCATCCTCATCATCCTCCTCATCCTCATCATCATCTTCATCATCATCATCACCATCTCCATCATCTCCATCCCCTTCCTTTATCTTTAAGGGCTCATCCTTTGATCCCTTTAACCGCAGCATGATGGTCTTGTTGGTAGTCTCCAACTCCTCTATACGTTTGGCTGATTGGGCATGCTGCTCCTGGAGTTGGGACATCTCTACTCTCTGTGCATCCATCAGCTGGGTCTGCTGCTCTATCACACGAGCCTGCTCTACCATCTGCTGAGACTGGGCAGCAGTCAGGTCGGTCAGCTGGCGAATCTGTGCAGCTTTTTCCTCATCTGCAGCTAGCAAGCGCATCACCATACGGTTTAGCGCCGACAGCTGTTCCTCTACCCCGATTGGAGGTAGAGGTGATCCATACATGTGTGAGGACTGGGCTGACGGTCCTGCATGATGTGAGGTGGTGGTGGTAGTGGCTGTGGTGAATATGGGTCGGTAAAATGGTGAAGGTGATGTGGTGTAAATGGTATGGTGGTGGATGGGAACTGTACAGTGGTGGTAGGTAAGGTGGTGGCTGTGGTAGCAGTGGTGGATGTGGTGGCTGTGGTAGCAGTGGTGGATGTGGTGGCTGTGGAGATGGGTGGTATGTCAGTGGAGGTGGTAGTAGTGGCTGTGGTGGTGGAAGTAGAGGCTACAGTGGTAACGACGGTCAGTCGACGCTTCTTCTTCTTCAGTCCATGGGGCTGAGCCATCCTCTTCCTCCTAGTCCCAGTGGAAGTGGATGCTCCCCCTGCAGCTGTGCCTGCTGAACCCGGAGCATAGCTCGGGTCAGTCTCCGTCTCTCTGGAGTCTCGAGGGTGTTCACCAACCACCCTTAGCCCGTGTTCTGTGGGAACAACCTTGCTTCCCACAGTTCTCGTGAGGGGCTCCTCATCAGACTCCTCCTCCTCCTGATCACCAACACAAACTCCTGATGAAACCGGCCGTCTCAGCAACCTCTCCGGCAGGGGCAGACCCCGGGGGAATAACATCTGACTCAGTGCCTTTAGGTGGAGCAGGCATATCATCCCCGGCGTCTCCGCTATCATCATCATCTGAATCAATCTCTGGGAGGAGCAGCCTCTCATCATCAAAGTCACTGTCCTCATGACGCCATTTGCGTCTGCCTGGCGCCACATACCTCTCGTTGGCTAGGTGGCCAATCAGTCTCTTAACTTGGGGCTTCACCTGCTTCCCCCTATAAACTCTCATCCGGCCCAGAGTCGTATCATCCATGATCTCTAAAGCCACTGCATCATGACTCTCTTTGGGCAGATGTGGCAGCTTCTCGTTGAAGATGAGCTGTAAGAACCTGGGGTACATACAAAACCCCTCCTTTCCCTTGGCCTCCAAGTTCTCCACCAGGTAGGAGAATATCATGATAGAAAAGCTGAAGGGGTGGTTCAGCACCAGTGCCACGTAGGCATTTTGGATCTGGTCTGAGAGGTCGTCGAACCCACCCCTCCTCGATGCAACACACTTGAGGATCACGTGTGCTAAGTACTTGTACTGGGGGCTCAGGTTGCTCTTGTTGAGCACACCTGAGTTGATGTCCCCAGCGTACTTTATCCTCAGAAAGCATCCTCGCACTGTCAGTGGATGTAATCTAGTAGGATGATCAGTATCATCCCCAAACTCGAGGCCCTCTGGATGTCGGCAGCAGTGATCTCAATATCATGACCCAGTATAGAGCTCCTAATGCAGTAGGGCTCACGGGAGCGGTCCACAGAGGCATTCTCCCAGAATGCCTGATGGAGTGATCTGTATGGCGTGCAAGGAGTGGAGATAGCCTTATGAATCCGGGACCGTCTAAGAAAGGCTATAATGTCGGTAAACTCGGCCCCGTTCCTGGTAGTGTGATCCAAATGAGCACAGATGTTGTGCTTTGGATTTATGGACCATCTCTCTGCCATTTTCCTGAAACATACATGACATAGAACCATTAGTACATAAGACATGAAAATTCTGTTCTAAGTGTAATGTTGAAACTCATTCTGATTCATTCGTGCGAATGAATCATGCGACTGAATTCAGTCGTCTGTTCTTTCATGCGACTGAATTCATTCTGGTCAATGTGACATGCGATTGGGTTCAGTCTGCTGACTGAGTCTGCGAATGGTTCAGTCGGCCGACTGAGCTCAATCGCATGTTTCATTCGGGCGATTTGCCCAATCGCAAGTTTCAATCGTGCGATTGGAGTTCATCCGGGCGACCAGTCGCCTGTCCTGTAGTTCAGTCGCCAATCGTTCGAATCTTCAACAAAACATGTGTTTTAACTCAGATAACCGGTTCAATAGACTCGCATTCTTGTTACTAATAACCTATTAGACTTAATTTTAACGTTTTGCTTAGTTTTGATAGGTTATTAGGTCTTTCTAGTCTCGGTTCTTGTTCACAGTCGAGTATCAAAATTAGGGTTTGAATCTTTCATGTTTTGGAAAGATGAGTCTTCAAACTACCTGGATAATCAATAGCAAGAGTCAGTGAATGAAGATCAAGACGAAAACAAAGTCTGATGAAAATTTGGCAGCGTAACGGTAGGGTATGCGATTTGAGAGCGATTGGGGTGTGGTGAATGAAATGCGATCGATTGTGCCCTTTAAATACTGAAGCTGAGTTCAGTCGGCCGACTGGCCTCAGTCGCTCAGTTCATTCGGGCGACTCAGGCTCAATCGTGCGATTGGCCCAGTCAGTCGCATGCTGTTGACCGACTGAGGTTCAGTCGGTCGACTGACTCAGTCGTGCCTTTCATTCGCATGTTCAGTTGACCGAATGAGTCTCAGTCGGTCGACTGACTCATTCGCCCCTTCCAATCGGTCGAATGGGCCATTCTGATAAGCCATTCGTGTGAATGGCTCATCTCATGTCCATTCGTGCGAGTGAAAGCCATTCGCATGGTTGGTCCATTAGCATGGTCCAATCGTGCGAATGGGTCACACTTAGTTAATTTTCTGCCATTTTTACCAATTTACATTTAAAACCCTTTTAACTCTTGAAATTAACGTTATGAGCTTTTGATCATCTCAGACATGATCATTTTAACTTGAAAACATTTGATCACCTCAGACGTGATCCTTTTATCCAATTTAGTCACCTCAGACGTGACCCTTTTAAACACTTTGTCACCTCAGACGTGACTGTTTTAAACTTTCAAAGCACATGTGGTCATCTCAGACATGACCCTTTTAGTGAGTTGATTCCTCTGATTTTCCTGATGTAGTCCGACAAACTAATAAAATTAAAATTAAAAACTACTAACTAACTTAGAAAATTTAAACTAAATACTCAAAACACTTGTTTTTGGCTTTTTGTGAGAGATAAATCCTAAGATAGACATCTACGGGATTTGGTTCCGGAATAGACAGCTTCAACTTGGATTGACCACACCTGGACCAATTCAATTTTGGAATCATACAGGCAAGTCAAATCATTTGGGACTTGTTATCAAAATCTTTTGATGCTCAATTCTCGGTGTTCATCCAGAGTCGTTAGCACTTAAGGAAATCATACTGGAACTCTTAGATTGTCACATTGATTTGAACTTTTGAGAATTGCAGCCACAATGATTGTCAATATGTTTGTCCACTTAAATCCATACACAGACTTTTGACACAGACTGGTGACTGATTTAGGTTTGATTATTTCAACTAACATTTGTGGATCCCACACTTATATGGTAATCAACATTCCTCAGGAGCTTTTGAGCGGTCTACGGGTTATTACAAGAAGAGACTATTCTTAGAGCTTTCAAAGAGAAGCCAGTCCTCAGGTCAGTGCCATCGCACAGCAGAGAGGCGGCAAACAACAATGAATTCTAGAATATCTAGGTTATGCTTATCCTCAGGTCAGTGCCATCGCACAGCAGAGAGGCACACAACCTATCTCCTTGTTAGAGCAGCTTATTTTATTTTGCACAAAATGCACCAACAACATAAGTCATTAGCTTTATAGCATTTGTCTTTCATTTTTTTTGCTTTGCTCTAATTATGGTCATCCGCACACATTTGTGGCGTTTACATGCTCATTACCCCTTATTGGAATATTGTTGATTGTTTTAACCAGTGATAAGATGGAAGCCCACAGTCAGTTGAACAACTTAGTTTGATCTTGAGATCACCAGTCAAGTCTAATCATCTATTGTGTTGAATCTACCGACATATCATTTGTGGTCTAGCAACCTCTAGGTCTACTTTCTTTGTGTTACCTTAGGAGTTACCAGTTTTCTATCATCTTCCCTTTTGTATTGCCTAGACTACACAGACTTATACTTTAAATTTTGCATCTTTTCAAAACTTAAATTTTTAAAGTCCCTCTTGATTTGTTCCTGTGTACTATCATTTTCCAAAGGTATTGAATCGGTATCACAGATACGATCTACCTTATATCAGCTATTCACTCCTTCTCCCTCGTTTTTATTTTTTTTTTATTTTTTATTATTTTTTTTTAATGTTAACTTGCTGACATATTCTCCCCCTAAAATACTAAAATCATTACTGGTTTAATTATTTAGGATTTTAATAAACAGCAAAATAACATGAGTTTAAATTAACAGACGAAAATAAACAAATAAAATAAAATAAAATAAATAAACTTTAACTAAACTACATCGGACTACACATTATTATCATCAGGAATTACCTCACTTTTTTTTTAACGCCGTTGACCTCTAGCAAATATTGAAAACGTGGTTTATCAAAGGCTTTAGTATAGAGGTCAGCGCGTTGAAAATCAGTATTAATTTTAACCACATCAATTAAGTTCTTTTCAAAACAATCTCTTATGAAATGGTATTTAATACCGATGTGTTTGGTCTTAGGATGTTGAACCGGATTTTTAGTTACTGCAATTGCAGCAGAGTTATCAACAAAAATAGGAGTAGACGAGAATTTTAAACCGTAATCCCGCATTTGCTGTTGAATCCAGATGATTTGTGAACAGCAACTTGCAGCAGCAACATATTCGGCTTCACAGGTTGACAATGCAACCGATGTCTGCTTCTTACACTGCCAGGTAACTAATCTTCTCCCAAAGAATTGACACCCTGCTGATGTAGACTTGTAGTTCATCTTGCAGCCCCCGTAATCGAGTCACTATACGCGGTAAGCTCAAAGTCATCATCATGAGGATACCACAATCCAAGTGTGGGTGTACCCTTCAGATAACGAAAAATCCTCTTGACCCCGATCAGATGGTTGACCTTAGGGTTTAGCCTGATATCTAGAACATAAACATGTAGCATACATAATATCAGGTCTTGAGGCAGTGAGATACATAAGGGATCCAATCATTCCTCGGTACATCGTGGCATCTACAAGATCTCCATTCTCATCAGGTGCTATATCGTGATTCGTAGCAAGTGGAGTCCCAGCAGCAGAAGCATTCTCCATGTCAAAGCGACTGAGAATGTCTCCTACATACTTGGTCTGATGTAGAAAGATCCCATTTGGTGTCTGATCCACCTGTAACCCGAGAAAGAACTTCATCTCCCCCATAGCACTCATCTCAAACTCTTTCTTCATCACTGCTTCAAACTCTTTGCATAACTCTTCGTTCTTTGAACCGAAGATTATGTCATCAACATAGATCTGTACAAGCAGTAGGTCGCCATCCTTTTCTTTAATAAACAGTGTGCAGTCAATGACTCCCCTGCGAAAGCCGTGTTTCACAAGATGAGTCGAGAGTTTCTCATACCAAGCTCGAGGAGCTTGATGAAGCCCGTATAAAGCCTTGTCGAGCTTGTAAACTCTATCCCGATGATAAGGATCTTCAAATCCCTCGGGTTGACTTACATAGACTGTTTCCCTGATTTCCCCATGAAGGAATGCACTCTTCACATCTAATTGGTAGACTTTAATCTTCATGTACGATGCATAGGCAAGGAAGATACGAATGGCTTCCATCCTTGCCACGGGTGCAAACACCTCATTGTAGTCAATCCCCTCGACTTGGCGAAAACCTTGAACCACCAATCGAGCTTTGTTCCTGATAATGACCCCTTGGTCATCCTTCTTGCATTTTAGTACCCATTTGGTGCCAATGACTTTAGCACCTTTAGGTCTATCAACCAGAGTCCATACACCTAACTTCTTGAACTGCAGAAGTTCTTCTTGCATGGCACTCACCCACGCCTCATCATTTAGTGCCTCACTGACATATTTTGGCTCAACCTGCGAGACAAAACATCGATAAGCACCATCATGAATGTAACCCTTCTCCATAACCGAGGCGTAATCAGCGAGTATAGCTGATTTCGGGTTTGTACTCCTGATCTGACATCCCCAATAACATTGTCAAGGGGATGATAGACGTTTAGTCGTGATCCTGGAGTAGTAGGAACAGTCCCTCAGAACCGAGATTATGAACATTTGGTTCTGCATCTGAGGTAGTTGGAGTTTGAGGTTCCGAAGTCGAAGGTGCATCACTTGTAGATGCTTGTGGACTTTCAGGAACTGGAACCTGTTCCTCCTGACTGTTCTGGTCATCTGCTTCAGCTTCATCTTCAGAGGAGGAGTCACTGTCATCGACTACTCCCCCTGACTGAGTAGATGATTCTCCCTGTGTGCTAGATGGTGTATTCAGGATATCATACATCATCCTAGTAGCTAACTCATCATCCGAGGGAGAGAGAGGGATGTTGAAGGACTTGAAGAATCCATCATAATCGAAGAAGTATGCGGGTCCTTTGCCTGTAGGTGGTGTGGTATATCTCTGAACGTCGACATTACACCACACTTCTACAAGACCCGTTGAGTTGTTGTAAACTCGCTTGTTCGGTATGTTGTATCCTAGAAAGATTCCTTCATCCGCCTTCTCGCTGAATTTGCCTTCTTGTGTCTTCTTCAGAAGTGTGCACGGCGCGCCAAAAGGTTCAAGATACTCCAAATTCGGTTTGCGTCTTTGTAGTAGCTCGTAACATGTCTTTCCGTGGCGCTTGACTATTAGGACTCGATTCAGTGTATAACATGCATTCGCCACTGCCTCATTCCAGAATTGGATAGGCAGTTTCGAGTCCGCCAGCATAGTCCGTGCTGTCTCTATCAAGCTTCTGTTCTTCCTCTCAGCAACACCATTCATCTGAGGCGTGTAGGCAGAAGTGAATTGATGCACAATTCCCTTTTCCTTGCAGTATGCCTCCATCCATTGGTTCTTGAATTCTGTCCCGTTGTCTGAGCGTACTTGTCTAACCTTTTAGCTTGTAGAGAGATTCCAGTGTGGTTACTAACTCCTTGAATGACTCAAATGTTTCTGATTTGGATTTCAGAAACATTACCCAAGTGAACCTTGAGTAGTCATCAGTGACCACAAAACAGTACAAGTCGCCTGCAATGCTCTTTGTACTGACTGGACCAAACAGATCCATGTGAAGAAGTTCAAGAGGAAGTTCTATTGAATGAACTTTCTTTTCCTTATGAGACTTCTTCGTCTGTTTGCCTTTCTTGCAAGCTACACAAAAGTCAGGAAGTTGGAAGTTCTTGACATTAACTCCTCTCACCAATCCTTCTGAATCAAATGATTCATCTCCTTTGACTATGTGTCCCATTCTCCTATGCCAGGAGATGGAATCCTTCTCAGTAGCTTTAGATAGAAAGCACTGAACCTCATGATCCGTTGTAGCAGCTGTTGACAGATCCAAGACATAAAGGTCTTTATATCTTGAAGCAGTCATCAGAACTTGGTCCTCTGGGATCACGTAGTCTTTCTTCAGCACGTAACACTTCTTGTTGTCGAAGATGACCTTTAAGTTGGGAAACAGAAAGTAAGTTATTCTGAAGTTGTTGAACGTAGTTCACCTTATCAAACTTAACTTTCTGATTTCCCACTTCTCCCTGAGCTGTGATATAGCCTCCCTTGTTTCCAGCAAAGGAAACATGCCCTCCTTTTATTTGCTTGACGTTTGATAAAAGGGCTCTATTTCCTGTCATGTGCCTGGATGCTCCGCTGTCTACAATCCACGTGTTAGTCTCAGCACTGTATCGAACACCCTGCACATACAAAGTAAATGAATTAGTTTAGGTTAGGAACCCAAGCCTTTACTGGCTTGGGTTTCCCAGAGGCATCACACATCATAAACTCTACCCATTGACCCTTAGAGGGTGAGGGTAGCTCAGGTTCCTTCTTGTCATCAGTATCAGACACGCAGGATGACTTCTCTTTCCATAAGCCAGATTTGTGCAAGGCCTGTTTATGATAAACAGTCGTCTGGCTTACAGGTTGGACTTTAGGTTCACTAGTTCTTCTAGGTGGAGTCAGAGAACTCCTTTAGAAGACCTAGGTTTAGAGTCCTGAAGATCAATCTTCTTCCTAGGTGTCTGATAGAAAGGACAATAGGAAGCAATGTGTCCACATTCTCCACAGTTGTAGCATGACCGGCTATCAACTTTATGAGTAGACTTTCTTTGTGGAGAAGTACGTGACACTCTAGTAACATCAATCACTTTAGGTTTTGACTCTTGTGCGTTTGATGTTTTCTCTGGTTTAACAAAATTAACTGTTTTAACCTGTTTAACATCTTTCTCTTTTTGGTTAACTGGTTTTTGACTTGAAGCATGTGAAAAATTAACATTTGAAGTCCTTTTAGGTTCTGATTTGACTCTGTTTGATCCTGACTTTAAGTTAATTTTTTCAAATTCATTTTCCAGATTAACACAAGGCAATTTACCCTTTGCCTTTGAAGTGGCCTCCTTTTGTTGTGTCCAGATTCAGTAGATGAACATGAGGTGTCTGGATCACTAACAAGAGGAGTAGACACCACGTGATCCTTGATGGGGTTATTATTTACTGGTCTAGTCTTAGTGTTCATCAAGGTCTCAGGTGTTGGTGGAACCACTTTGTAACCTAATCCCTCCCCGTTATTCCTTTCTCTCACTAAGTGTTTAACTATGTGTGAAGAACTAGTCCAACTATGCAGTTTCTGTTTTAATGAATTTACTTCTACTTCTAGAACTGCCTTTTGCTTCTTAGTGTCTTCTAGGGAGTTTAGATAGTACCTAATGTCATCTACTTGGTTAAAGGCAGCTACTTCGGTTTCCCTAAGCTGTTTAGTCAATAGGTCTATCTTTTCTTTAAAACTATGCTCATTTTGTTTTAGTACTCTATTAGCCTCAGTGCATAGTTGTAAATCTTTTACTAAGTTATCATTATGATCTAATAACCTAGCAAATTTTTCATCTATGCTATTCCTAAAAGTATCACAATCAGAACAAGCATGATTATTAAACATTTGGTCAGTAGTACTTACCTGAGTTGGTTCAGAAGAGCTAGCCATCAACGCAGCATCAGATGCCTCTGGTTCTGGTGATTCTGTCTTTTCTGTCTCTGACTTGAAAGTCTCCTCCTTTGGTTTGTAACTGACCTCGGCTGCAGTTGCTTCTTCACTATGCGACATCGCTATCTCAACTGCTAGATCACCTTCACTCGCAGAATCATCATCAATATCTTCTACACTTGCAATGTTTGATTCCCCTGGTGAGACAAACCTAAAGCTCCAATCCTGTCCTTCATCATCATGAGCAGTCAAGGCTTTTGGATCCTTGTTCGATGAAGTAGAACTGGAAGCTTGCTTGTCTTGGCGAGTAAAGGACGAGAACGGGTTCCCATTACCCGTCTTCTTTAGCTTGACACATTCTCTTTTGAAGTGCCCCTTCTCTCCACAGTTGATGCAGGTCACTTTGCTCTTGTCAAAACCAAATGTGGTATCCTTAGTAGCTACCAAGTTCTGTCCAGTCTTTTTAACAAACTTCTTCGCTCTCCGGACAGCACTAGCTAAGGCCCACATTATATCCATCCTCTCAAGCTCCATTTCGTCCACCTGCTCGTAGTCCTCATCTGCCAGATGGCAGTTTCCAATCTTCCCGGCAACAAGTCCATCATATGAATGAACTACTGCAGCTAAAAGATCCATATGCTCTCGAGCTACTTCCACAGTCACATTACCGAGGTTCTCGGTCTTCAGTTTGGTAGCACTTGCTTCTGATCCAATATAGTGGGTACAAGACGACCCTGACGTGTCTGATCCAGAAGGAGAAGCATGTGAAGGACCTGACGAGCTAGACACAAAAGCAGTCTGGAGAGGTGCTCCAGATGTCTTAGCTGGATTCTGTGTGTACGAAGACTTCTGAGCTCTATACTTCATCCTTAGTGCTTCTTCTCGCAACTTAAGAATGAAGTCATTAATATCCAGCTTTGCAAGCATTCCATTCTGTCTCAGGTTAGACACGAATGAAGCCCACTTATCAGGCAATCCGTCTGTGAAGTTACTCACTTTCTCTTCCATGGTAGTTTCCACTCCATGTGTATGCAATTCGCTCATCAAGTGGTAGAATCTATCTATGATGTCGTCTAAACTCTCGTTACCAATCGATGAGAAGTTATCGAATTCCTTCTTTAACTCCTTTGCCTTGATTGCCTTCAACGAATCATTCCCATCATACCTCTTCTCTAGCTCATCCCACAGTTTCTTGGACTGCTTATTCTCTGAATACTGGTGGAATATGTCTTTGGGGATAGACTGAGTGATCAATGCATAAACCCTTTTCTCTGCATTGTACTTGACTTTCTGTGCGTCCGTCATCCCACCTAACGTTAGCTTAACTCCATCAGCTCCCACCGGCGTACTATACCCAATCTCAATGGCTTCCCACAGATTAGGATCTACTCCATTGAGGTAGATCTCAAAACGTTGTTTCCAGTGGGGAAACTCATCTAAAGTCAAGAGCTTTGGTGGTTTATTGTGATTTCCCACCTCACTCTCAAGCAGCAGCAGGTTCTGTATCCTCGAGTCCTTCCCAGCAATAAAGGCTAACATCTGATCTTCCATGGCTAATAATTTTAAGTCTAATCAAACAAACTTTCACTGATGCGACTGAAGGATGCGGATGGTCTAATCGTGCGTATGAACTCTGCGACTGGTTAAATCGTGCGGCTGAACTGGGCGATTGGTTCAGTCGTGCGAATGAATCTGGTGCGTATGAGCTATGCGAACGAACGGTTCAGTCGGCCGAATGAAGGTGCGACTAGGTCCAATCGTGCGAATGAGCAATGCGAATGGAGTCCAGTCGTTCGAATGGGTCACTCGTGCGACTGAAGCTGCTGTTTTGCAAAATTTTCTAGGTTTGACGGGTTTCAGCCGTAAAAATTCGAAATTTCACAAGTCCTAATCGCCTAAGTCCGTAGAAACCAAACTTCGATGAGCAGGGAACGTCCAAAATCACTTTTGACACCAAAGATTGCGTTTTTAGTGCAAAAACACAAACTTTTATGCAATCTTGATTGAATCAACACGTAATCAAGAGCCAATGCTCTGATACCACTTGTTAGGACCTGGTATTTGAACGAAATACCTAGTGATTAGCGTGTTAAACCAACTAAAATAGTGCGGAATCCTATTTGATTGGCGATCCAATCAGTGAGAACACACGAAGAATCAATCAAGAATTGAATCTAACGTCAGAAGTCGATTAGGAATCGATCTAATGTGTTCTGTGAACTTGGAGAACAATTAGGGAGGTCTCTGGACGGCTAGGGTACGTCTGGAATCGTAATGGTATGAATCCTTACGTTTTTCCACGAATTGGGTCTATTTATAGGTTAGCATTGTTCAATCGTGCGACTGGTCCATAAGTATGGTTCAGTCGTGCGATTGAACCATGCGGTTGATTCATCCGCACGACTAAGTGTTCAGTCGTGCGACTGTGCCAATCTTATGTGTCAATCATACGACTGATCCAGTCTCCTGGTTCAGTCGTGCGATTGAGTCAATCGTATGAAGTTATTCATGCGTATGGTCCATTCGCATGGGCCATTCGCTTGAGAACTTCATTAAGTTAAGTTTGAATGTTTTAATTAATATAACATTATGTATAACCATTCAAACAATCATAAACCCACTTAGTCTAATCACGACTCATTAATGAAATATTAAACATTACAAATCACAAACAATCCATATCATTTCATTAATCATTACATATTACATCATAATCAGACAGACAAGATCTATTACATTACAAATCATGATCTAGGGACATACGTGCATCAACATTTTCCCCAGTGTAAAGAAAAATGGGATGTTAAAACTCACCTTGACTCCCTTGCAGGTATTCTTATAGGTGAACGTTGACAACTTGTTACAACATATGAGGAATCATCAATATAATCCTAATTGTATATACACCATTAGCTCATGATATTACAATAATGACATCACATGTGTTGTTGAGCTCTTTGTATTAATTCGGGAAAAATAGTAGTTTAATATTGTTGGTCCATTTGATCGATAAAGAGTATAATTGATTGACTAAATTGTTCCAAATCCACTAACAAACATCAATGATAATCACACAACAATGAAATATAATCAAAAGTGTTCAAATACAATGAATAAAAATAAAAAAGAAACAAGATGAAAGGCTCAAAATGAATTCTAATAACTTCAAGGCAACAATTATAGACTTGCAACAATAATATTTTGAAGTAGGGTTTTGCAAGGATAACCTACAAAGATAGAATCAAAACTATATATAGACAAGCTAGTTTCGCTGGTCAGCAAAACTGTCATGCCCATTACCAGTTTCGCCCGGCGACAAAATAGAGTTTCGCTGGGTGAATCTGATATGCCGACTATGAGCGAAACTATAGTTTCGCTCATAGTTTCGCTGGGCAGCAAAATATACAAAATACAAAGTTTAAACTAAGTAATCTAACCTAGATCCTATCACATTAAAACATAATATAAACACTAATCTAAGGTGAGTCCAACCTAATCCAGATCTTCCATACTCCCCCTAGGTTGGACCTCACTAACATAATCTTCTACAGCAGCATCATCAACTCTTGCTTCATCTCCTACATTGGGTGTAGTCTCTACTTCAGCTCCTGCAGTAACAACTTCCTTTCCATGAGAACTTGCACGTTCAATTTGTTTCGAGAGGTCCTGCACATCCATCCTTATATCGTCAGCCTGAAGGATCTTTTCAGCTAGCTCCCTGACTTCTGCGCTTACCCCACGAGCTTTGTTAGCAACTGCTATAAACAATCTTGCTTCCTTTCTCGTCTCAGCTCTAGCTCCAGCCTTAATATGATTCTTGCATAACATCAGCATATCCTCATCACATAAAGAGAATACCTCCATAGGATCAAACAATCTTATTTCAGCTCCATCCTTAACCCTTATCACAGCCTCCCAGTGTTATTATCATAAAACCATTTCTCAAACTTTTGAGCCTTTGTGGGAGGGGATCGGGTAGTCTTACTCTGCTAACAGTCTTTGGGGGCTTTACCCTTAGCACAATCTTTCCTTTTCCCGTCACCCAGTCTTTATCTTTCCTAGAACTTTTCCTCTCAGCGTTCGTGAAACCAAATGACTCAAAATTGTCATTTGCTTCTCGTTTGATATCTTCTTCTAATAGCTTAGCTCTTTTGCTCAGATGGGAGTCAATCAAAGGAATCTCAGCTAATCTACTCAAATCCCACTTAGGCAAGGGCTTGATGCCTTCCTTTTGTGCAAGTAATATATCCTTCCTCCCCTTCTCTTTCCATGAACATCTTCAAGCTTGTGTTATATTTCCAGCTTATTATCCTTTTTCTCTGACTCTTCCTACTTGTCCCTTTGAATGATTTGAAATAATGGGGGCAACTGTTCTTGTTCCTTTTCTATCACAAAACCAATCTTTTTCTTCAAGCACAAATACATCTCCTTCAGTAGATCCTTTCTTTGCTACATATGTCAAAGGGCGTTCATCCACTTCATAGAATTCAGGCTTTGAATCATAATCTACCAGTTGCTCTTCAATCTCCTCTTCTTCATCAATCAGTATCCTCTCAGTTGTCTTCTTAACGACCTCCTTAGTTGGTTCTCTCACTACCTCCTCACCAACAAAATCTTTGTCAATATCAAAACCTATATCTATAAATTCAGCTTCAACTATTTTTCCACACTTCCTCTAACTCCTTCACCTCCAACATCAACCTCACTAACACCAACATCTTTTTCACCCGAACTTCCAACATCTGCAACATCTTCACCACTGCCACCACCACCACCTCTAGCCACCAAGCAGGACCATCATCTTACCCCTCATTTCCATCTGGATCATCTCTACCTCCCAGTAGGGTAGAGGAACAGCTCTCAGCAATGAACCGTATGGTGCTGAAGCTGTTAGCAGTCAATGATGAGAAGACAGCTCAGATTCATCAGTTGGTAGAGCTTACTGCTGCACAATCTTAGCAGATATCTCAGCAGGCGCAGCTGATTGAGCAGCAGGCACAACAGATAGCTGCTAAGAGCCTAGAGATGTCCCAACTCAAGGAGCAAAATGTCCACTCAGCAAAAAGGATAGAGGAGTTGGAGGTGACTAACAAGACCATCATGTTGAGGCTCAAAGGATCAAAAGATGATCCACTAAAGATCAAAGAAGGAGATGGAGATGATGGTGATGATGATGACAGTGATGATGATGATGATGATGATCAAGTTGATGATACACATGCGGGTGATGATGTTGATGCAGGTGATGATGCTGATGAAGGAGAAAGAGATACATCTGCTATGGGTGCAACATCAGCAAGTGAAAGGAGGACCAAGAAAGCTCAAGACAAAGGTGCCTTTACATCAGCCCCGTCAGCAGAGGAACACATGATACAAGACAAGAGTAATGCATAGTTGTTTATGTTATTTAAAATCATGTGTAATTGAATATTGTATCAAACTAATGTACATAATGTTTATATTTTGTTAATGTGGTTTTGTTTTGATTATTGACTAATGGTTGTTGTGTTACATGTTTTAAATCAAGCAGATCCAAATTTTCAAAGAGATGAATACGACGTTGCTCCCCTCCAGCAGATCAAGGCTCAACTAACAATGATTCTTGATCTGCAAGGGATAGTCAGGAGATCCGTGAGTTACACTCATAAAGAGGGAGAAATAATTCATGATCTCACTGATGAGCAATTGGCCAAAATGTTCCGACTCAATCCTGATGAGATCGTGAAGGATGCTCCTACCGTAACTGTTGAAAGTGACGATGAACTGAATGACATAGTCGAGATAGAAATTGAGGATGTCACGGCCCAACATTATCCAGAGTATACTGACAACGAAGGAAATGTCGTTCCCAATTTGGGAGACACCCTTGTCAGTGATACTTTTGAAACTCTGGATAAAATGGAGCACAAGTCAGAGAAGGACAAAGAGAAAGCCCAAGCCTCAGACGCCGATGTCAACATCAGAAAGGCTGAATGGGCAGCATGTTTTGCAGAACTTTGAGCCCAGCGCAGTGCTCCAAAGTCAACTGTCTACACCAAACTCTACAAAGTGAAGAAGCATCACAAGGTGTCAGGCAAAATCATAGTGTGGGCCTATTTTGAAGATCTTAAAGTTTATGCTGCTAAGAGAGAGAAAGGGATCGAGTACTTCAGATTCCCACACGATCTGAAGACTCTTCCGGGTTTTGAGCTTAACCAGTTAGCAAAGTTGAAGTTGCTATACGCTGACCCTCGTAAGATGTCAGGCTGGTTTGAAACTTCATTAAAGAGAGAGTACCACACCAGGTGGGTCAACTTCAAACCTCAACAACCAACGAGGTATATCAGAAGATCTGAAGTTGATGCCATTACAAGAAAGCCAAAAGTAGTGCTGAAGTGAAGTCCTCCATGCACGATGTCTAGAATTTCTCTACGAGAAATGCCATAGGACTTCACGCTTCAAGTGGTGGTACTACGATTAGAGAAAAGGTGAGGCGGTCATAGTACTAAACAGAAATGGAAATATGGAAACTATCAGGGTATTTGACCCCATGTGGCTCACTAACTTGTCGGCTGATGATGTTTACACATTATACAAGTGGCCACTGTTCTATGACGCAAAAGATATTCTACAAGCCCTCCAATTCCAAAACGAGCTTTGCATTTGAAATACATGTAGGAGTTACAAGAGAGGAGAAGTACAAGAAATATGCGGAGCTTATGAAGAATGTAAGACAATAGATGAATCTAGGTCAAAGGGGGAGTTTGTAGATACATGTCTACCTAGTTTCTGAGCTTAATGTAATATGTCTTTATTATCTTACACATATGTAATTGAATGGGTACTTAATGAAATACAATGTGTGGTTGTGCTTATAATGTTTATTATTTCATTGATTAGTAGTTTAACGCTTGTTGAACTGAATATATAGGTTTATGGTTGTTTGAATGAATCTTAATAATGTAATGATTAATAAACACATTCAAATTTAGTAATATGAAGTTCTCATGCGAATGGCCCATGCTAATGGAGCATACGCATGAACAACTTCATGCGAATGACTCAGTCGCACGACTGAACCACGAGACTAGATCAGTCGCACGAGTGTAACATGAGATTGACTCAGTCGCACGGCTGAACACTCAGTCGTGCGAATGGATTAACCCTATGGCTCAATCGCACGACTGAACCATGCTAATGGTTCAGTCGCCCTAATGACAAACCCTAACCTATAAATACCACTTAATTCGTGAAAAAAAAAGAATTCAGAACACTTCGACTACATACGTACCCTAGCCGTCCAGAAACCTCTAAGAACCTGTTCCAAGTTCATAGATCACACTAGATCGATTCCATATCGTTCTTAACGTTTAGATTCAATCCATAATTGTTTCTACGTACGTTCTCACTGATTGGATTGCCAATAAAATAGGATTCCACACTATTTGATTCGGTATACACGTTAATCAGTTAGTTTTTCGTACAATACACGATCCTAACAGGATACAAAGAAAGGGGGAAAAGTTCCAAGTCAACCCCTTGTGCCTAGAAAGAAGATTATTGAGTAGAGGTTCGAAGACTCTTCTCATAACTTTGTTGTGGAAAGAGAGAGTGGAGAGCTAAATAGGCTGAATGCCTCATCTCTGCTACAACTAAGCAGATTTGACATTGCTGAGATAGCAGAGAAGCCACTCTCCAACCCCTCCAACTCTGAGATAGCTGGTCATATCAGAATTCATTTGAGCAGTCTTCATCTAGTCGAGCTAACTGCTAGGACCAGGATTGAAGAAGAGTTGAAAAAGAGGAGGGTGAAAGGAAAGGATTTGCAACCAAAGGCAAAGCCTTTCTTCAAATAGTTGAAGGTCCTGAACTTGAATCCATAGTTAGATGGGAGTATGACTATAAGTCCCGTCAACTAACTCTCTTCAGGGGGGGCACAACAAAGGGTGCATGTCATTCAGAGTGATAGACTGGATTTCCTATCCATGAATGACTTGTACAAACTTCTCAACACCACTTCAGGGAAGAACAAGGAAACAGATAAGGTTCTTCTGTCCCTGGTGCTGAAGGTTTTGAGAAGTAGAAATAAATGAGGTTTTGGTAGCATCAGCGTAGGGGGAGTTTGTTGGATCTAGAAAGGCTGGTGGAACCAAAACAAATCACTTAGACTATTTTGGTGCAACTAATAAAGGACTTCCGAAGCTAAGTGTGGAATTTCCGAACGAAATGGAGTTCTTCCGAAGACAAGTGCAAGATCATCTTCCAAAGGAAAACTCAAACTTCCGAAGACAGAGTATTCTATTCAGAATTTCAAGACTTGGAAGAAATCAAGAGGTCAACTTCCAAAGTATGAAAATATGAAGAAGTCCTCAAGCCTCGGAAAAAGTAGCCTCTTCCGAAGTATAAGTGGCTTCGAAAGAACTTGTTCTTCCGAAGCCAACTAACCTTCGGAAGACACCGCTATCAACCAGTGGACATAAGCATGGTCTCTTTGACACTCCGCTGCAGACCTCTGATATACTGCATGACGTTTTCTCTTAAGCCATGTAGTTGACCATACTTTATTCCACTGTTTATCTTTATCAGTTAGTACAGTTGCCAATTTTAGTTGGTGACAAAAGGTAAGTCATGCACATGTCATGACTACCTTATCTTAGATAATACTTTATTTAATATACCTTAACTCTAGCATTGTAGTATATGGTTTAGTCATAGGTTTTCAGCTGGTATCAAAGCATATCCAGCTGTAGGATCTAGTATATATAGTTTCTCATTGTAACTCATGTAATATGCTTGTAAGAGTCTTGTAATACTTTGAGTTTAGAAGTAATATATGCAAATACCTTGAAAATTATTTGTGTTCTTTGCTACTTAGTATATTATTATCAACTCTTAAAAGGGATTCTGCTTCATCATCTGGTCCGAGTGTGTTACAAGTGAGTTTGAGAGAAAAACTAAGTGTTAAAGTGAAAAACACAAATCCTACAGATTCCTTCTGGCTTTTGTTCAACTTGCAAACCAAGGAAAAAACACATCTCCCCCATCATGCTCATTTCGAAGCGACTTCTCATAACCTCCTCAAATTCTCGGCAAAGCTTAGGATTGGTGAAACCAAAAATAATGTCGTCAACATAGACTTGCAAGATTAACATCTCACCATCCACTTCTTTCTTAAATAAAGTCACATCAATAATGCCACGTGAAAAAACATTGCTCGGAAGATATTGTGTAAAAGTCTCATACCAGATGCGAGGAGCTTGATCTAAACCATAAAGAGATTTATCAAGTTTGTATACTTTATTAGGAAAGTCGGGATCCTTAAACCCTGGTGGTTGACACACATAAATCTCTTCATCAATGTCTCTATAAAGGAAAGCACAATTAACATCCATCTGATAGACCTTGAAATGCTTGTGAGCAGCATGAGCAAGAAAAATTCGGATTGCTTCAAGACGAGCCACGAGAGCAAATACTTCTGTGTAATCAATCCCTTCCTCTTGAACAAATCCTTGAACCACCAGCCTGGACTTATTCCTCACCATTATGCCATGATCATCTGGTTTTTTCTTGAATACCCAATTTGTGCCGATTGGACATTTGTTTGGTGGAATATCAACAAGTGCCCATACTTTAAGTTTCCTAAATTGATGAAGTTTCAGTTCCATGGACTCAACCGATCAAGGATCGTGAAGAGCTGCATGAACATTCTTTAGAACAATTTGGGATATGAAACAAGAGAATAGACACATGTTTGTCAAACTAGATTGACTCCGCGTCCTAACACCACTTGAAATGGATCCAATAATGTTATCATGAGGGTGATCTTTCAAAGATTTAAAATCAATGATTAAAGGTATGAATTGGATTGAGGTGGGCAAGTGGGCTAAGGTTGAGTAGATGATGGAAGAGAAGGTGGTTGAACAGGTTGGGGTGTTGGAGAGGTTTGAGAGAGTTGGAATGGAGTAGAGGTTGATGTTGGTGTTGGAGTTGAAGGACAAGATGCCAAAACGGGTGTAGATGAAATGTCAAAGGGATATGAAGACGGAAGATCGATTGAGGTCAGAGGTTCATTTGATGAATTGGGAAGATCATGAGGTAGTCGATCTGGAGGTATAATGTTTGTTTGAACATTAGAGAAGGACGCATCATCATCAAACTCTAGAAGATTGAAGGAGTTAAAAACAGTATTTCAGTCAAAGAACCATGCAGGTTCAGTTCTGGCATCTAAAGAATTAGATTCCTGCCAGTCAAAATAGAATGACTCCTGCACTATACGTGTTCTCTTGTTATACAAATCATAAGATTTCTGAGAAGATGAATAACCAACTAAGTAACATTCATCTGACACAGCTCCAAATTTCGACTTCTATGCACGAGTGTTAAGCAAGGTACAGGAACATCCAAATGGACGAAAGAAATTAATCAATGGCTTCCTTCTATGAAACAATACATAAGGAGTTTTCATTTTGTCTTTCACAATCAAAACACGATTGAGTACATATGATGCACAATTCATCGCTTCTGCCCAGAAAATAATTGGCAAAGTAGATTCGATCAACATGGTACGAGCAGGTTCAATCAGAGTGCTATTCTTTCTCTCAACAACACCATATTGTTGAGGTGTTCTTGCTACACTAAATTGTCTTAAAATTCCTTTGTTTGCACAAAAAGGAGTCAAATATGTGATTTCTAAATTCGATACCGTTGTCACTTCGAATAGCCATAACCTTCTTTTTGCTTATCATTTTGATTGATAAAATTAATTTCTGCAACTCTTCAGCTGTATCTCCTTTATGAGCTAAGAATCTAACCCAATAGTACCTGGAGAAATCATCTATAACAACAAGACAAAAAGATTTCATTTTACGCTGATTGGGCCAAACAAATCAGTATGTAACAACTCGAGGGGACTAGAATTAGTGTTTTCAATTTTTGGCTTGTGAGGTTTTTGTGTTGTTTTCCTCTGGCACAGGCCATACAGTTTTCAACAACAGAAAATATTTTTGATGGTAATCCCCTAACAAGATTGTTTTTAACCTATTTGTTAATATTTTTAAAATTAACATGGCCAAATCGGTAATGCCATAAAAATGATTCAGAGGGTGATGCTTTAGATAGAAGAAAAGTGACAGTGGAAGTGGACTCTTTGGATCCCATATCAAGAAGATAAGTATCATTCTTTATCGGAGCTCATATTAACACCATCTTGTCAGAGATATTAAGCCCGGACTTTAGAAATAAGCATTCATTTGAGAGAAATAGAACTGGAATGTCTTTATCGTAGATTTGAGAGACACTCAATAAGTTGAATGCTAGTTTTGGCACAAAGTTGACTTTCTCCAAGGTGAGAAATCCATTTCATACCTCTCCTTGACCAATCATCTTACCAACTTTCTTGTCTCCAGCAAATGCCACATACCGTCCATTGATAAATAATAATTAGTCAACAAATATTTCAATCCGGTCATATGCTGAGAGAATCCACTATCTACGTGCCAAAAACTATTTACAACATTAGTGAAGGACTCCTGCAAGAATAGAATGACCAAGTTAACCATTGGAGATTGAAACCCATGTTTGAACAACTTTAGGTTTCAGTACAGAAGATTTTTTGCGAAAACAATTATTAATAATATGAGTTAGTCTACTGCCAAAACAACTCTTATGTACAAATCTGTGATGAAGCTCAGGACAGTTTTTAACTACATGACTATCTTTACCGCATCTAAAGAAATGGGATTTTAATCTAGGTTTATTATGTAAGAAATCAGGAATTTTATCTATACATATTTCCTCATCGCTCTCGGATAAGCTAGAATCAACGTCACTATAAGTCTTTACATTTCTCTGGTTCTGAATTTTTCTTCTAAGGAATGATTATTTACAAATGTTAATGTATCGTATATTGAAATACATGTGGTACTTGTACCACTTGTACTTGTAGTTGAAGAAGATATTACCCGTTCATTAGGTTGTGAAATTTTAATAAAGGTAAACGATGGGATGGGATGAGAAAAGAATTTTTCAAAACAGTTTCCTTTAGTTTTATCATTACGAGCTATAATAGAATCATCCACAATCTCATTCACGCAAACATTTGGCATATCATCATTACATCTGAAATCATTCGATAAAGAAGTAGAACAACTACTTGAACACACAGAGTTAATGCTTGAAACAAAGTTTTGAGAAACAAAAAAGTTACTTAAACTAGAACTATTATCTAGAACAGATTGTTGAGATTTAGGTGTACTAAGACTAGTGCATCCAAGTCCACTCTTTAGTCCATAACCGTACTCCTCAAGCACTTCCTTATGATTAACTCCTTCTAAACCTGCAGACAGACTGTTACTATCTGTTTGAATGAAATCATTTGACGGATGAGGAATTGGCATTGGTGAATAACAGTAAGTACTAGGAGGAGGATACACTAAAGCATTTTTAAAACCTAAACCTGTTTTAATCCTAGCCCCCCATTGTGATTTACACAAATCGTCATGCTTCATCCCTGAGATGGTCTATTTATCAAGTTTTGACTGAACTTTACTTGTTTCAAACTCCGCAAGAGCGACTCTTTCAGTTAAAGTATTTATTTCAACATTTCTTTCTAAGACAATTCTTTTTAGTTGTTCATTTTCTTTTAAAGCTTCAATTAACTTAACAAAATATTTTGACTCATTTAGCTTAAGCTCATCATTAATTCGTTTTAATTCTTTTTCATTATCAAGTAACAGACGATTTGCTTTATACACACCAAATAATCTGATTTTGCAAGCAGTGGAGCACATGTCTTGTATTATCTCATAATGAAGACCCATCACCACCTTTTCTACCGCTAGGGCTTTGTCATACTGGCACACTAGAGTACTTTTATTGATTTCCTCAACAGTGGTTGTACTAGCTTGCTTGCCTTTGCCCTTTTTCTCAAACTGTTTGTTCATCAACTCCACTTTCTCATCCTTGAATTCTTTTAGATCATCATTCTTCAAACTAACAATCACTCTCTCTTCACCACAATCCTTTTCTTCACTCATAACTGTACATTTTGACCTGGTTTGCTCAGCTTCCTCATGCATAAGAGTTCGATTAATTTCAGCTTCAATGGTAAATTACTTAAAGAGATCAAACTCCTCCATACTTTATCAGCAACTATCTCAGCAACTAACACTTGGTTGATTTCTTCTTTTGTTTCTTCAGCTTCAGCACTCCAATCAAAACTTGTAATCAGAACTATCTTTTTCTTCTGCTTACTCTCCTCCTTCTCTCCACCAGAAGCTAGTTTTGGAACTCCTGAGTGGCATGGATTAGTTACAATTGGCAAAGGACATTTTTTTAAATGTCCTAATTGTTTGCAGTTAAAACATCTCAACTTGGATTTATCAATACCCAATCTGGAGTTAGAATTTTGACCTCCAAAGTTCTTTCTGCCAGTTCTTTCCATAAACCTCCTGGCTCAGATAGTCAACATTGCCATCTTCCACGGAATGTCTGTTTCTTCCAAGTCATCTGGGTCAACTTGATACATATCTTCCATTGTCAACCCTGTTCCTTTCAATTCACCAGCCACCAGTGCTTCATAGCTATGAACAAACATGCCAAACAATGTCATTGTGTTAGACGGAATTGAAGTACAAGACGCAGCTTTTGAGTTTGATGGATCACCAAATGAGCTTTCACCACCACTGGATTGATCCAGTGAAACATTTGTAGTCGATCCTCCATGTCTTGATGCATGCATTGGCGAGCTTGTAGCGGATGTTATTAATGCAGCATTCTGAGAAAAACCAGATGATGGCATCATAGACTGATTGAACTCTCTCCTCTTCAAATTCAATTCAAACTTGTTGATAATATCCATGAGCTTGTAATCAATGAATCCTCTCTCTTGCTTTAACATTTTCACTTGTAGACTCCATTGATGTGGAAGTGAATCCAACAACCTATTCACTTGTTCACGATGTGTAAGCTTTTATCATATTTCTTCAGAGTGCTTGAGACTGTAATTAAGTGATTTGTTAAATCAGTAAGATTCTCATTCTTGTATCCCACGAATGAATTAAACTCTTTCTCAGCCTGTATCCCTTTGTCCTTGACTAAGTCAGCATTCCCATCATAAAACTCACATAAGGCATCATACAAAGATTTGGCATTTTTGTGTTCAGCAAAGCGGTTGTAAATGTCTGGTGCAAGACACAGGGTTAAAGCTCCAAATGCTTTTTGATCTCTGTCAATCAGTTTCAAATCTCTCTCATTGAATGTAGCTTCATCTTGTTTTGAGAGACAACATTCCCAATAGTAACCATAGGGATATGCGGACCAGAAATGATTGATTCCCACTAATTGTGATCTATGTACTAAAAGAATGCCTTTAAACACCTCTTCCAGTCTTCAAAGTTATCTCCGTTGATCACTCTTGAAGGTCGGTTCGGTGCCACACTCTCCAAATCAGATATCGTAAGAGTTGCCATTTTAGATATTATTAAACAAGTAGTTTCGCTGAGAATGACTTAGTTTTGCTGAAGGTTAGGTAATTTCGTTGATAATTTCGCTCGGAGTTTCGGCAGCACTTTCGCTAGCAAAAAGTTCACAGATACTAGTTCGTAGACAATTTCGCTCGAAACTAGTTTGAACTTTCGTTCAGATGGAAATTCGGCAGCAATTTCGCTAAGAGGAGGTGCACAAATACTGATGAACTTTCGTTCAATAATGGTACTTCCACAGGGGTCAAAAGAACGGACACAGCTAACAAAACAACACCAATTTCGCTGGTTGAAGCGATAGTTTCGCTGGATTATTATAAGGCCCCATTCCCGGGACGCTCACAGCTGGTCAATCATCGCACATAAGACACAAAACATTATGTAAGCGTACTAAAACAACACAGAAGAATAATCTAAAATCATTTCATTCATTGCTTTTACAAAATAATGCAACATTCATAATCGTTAAAAAATATTGTTTGTTCGTATTACAATGCAAAACATCATAATATAAACAATGGATGCCATCCCAAAAACGCCAAGTAGCTGCCCCATGCCATCCTTAGCAACATTTACCTGCAAACTGGAAACGCATAAAAGTCAGCGTGTTGAGTGAGTTCTAGTTTTACAAAAGCATTATATTACCTTATATTCGTTAAAACATTTTCTTTACTATCACACGTGATCATACATCGTACATACATCAAGGTAATACTTTATTATCTTCCGTCATCGTTCTTTTTCGTTCATATCGCACATATGGAGCAGTCACCAAGACTGACTCATCCTGTGTGTGTGATCCCTTATGGGTTTAGCAAAAATCGCACGCTACATAACACACAGTTAATACCATATCGCACGTATAGAGAAGTCACCAAGACTAACTCCCACTGTGTGTCTAAACCCTCATGAGTTAGCCAAAATCGCACGCTATAACACACAGTTGAGCTGACAACCCTCATAGAGTTGTTTCATACGCATCGCACGTTTCATACATTTCGCTCTTTACATTTGCTTGCAAGACTTTCATACATTCTTTCATTATGTTCCACTTTCATTATCTTAAATCTTTCGCTTCATTAAGATAATACTTTACGTTCACTAACATAATCACACCACGTAAAGCTATACAATAATACGTAATAAGGAACATAAGGAAACATATCATACATAAGCATAGCATCGCATAAACATCACATACCCCATCACACATCATAAACATCATGCATCATAAACATCATGCATCATACATTCACATACATAAACATATGCACAACAAGCATAAGTCATCATAAAACATAACTGATCCTCCGCGGGACAGCGGAGGTTTGGGGGCGGCAGCCCCTGACAGCGGGGTCCTAGGGGCAGCAGCCCCTAGTGGGGTCCAAGGGGCAAGGCCCCTGGCTGGGGCCGTGCTGCCAGGTCAACGCGAAAATTTTTTATATTTAAACATTTATATAACATATTTTCTTAAAGAAAAATCGATCTTCCTGTTAAAACCTCTTAAAATATGGGTCATTCAAAACGTGTATTTAGTATGCATTTCCAGCCCTAAACAAGTTTATAACCTTTAAAATAGGGGATCTAGAACTCACCTGAACCAATGAGTAGCTTCTCAATCAAGCTTTCTAAGCAAGGGTCACACTACACAACCTGCAGATAAGTAAACACTCAAAGGAGTTAATTTTTGCCTAATTTCGCTGCTAAATTCGCTGCAAGATCAGCAGTTTCGCTGCTAGTTTCGCTAGTAGTTTTGCTGCCAGTTTCGCTGGCAGTTTCGCTGGCATCTTCGTTGTCAGTTTCGCTGCCAGTTTCGCCCAACTTTCATTGGAAAACCATGTCTGCGAAACTACCTGCGAAACTATAGTTTCACAGGAAGATCCATAGTTTCGCTGGATGACTACATAATTTCATTGGATGAACACTCAGTTTCGCAGAACGGGCTGAAATTACAAACCAACCCATTTTTGACCCAAAACTTCAATCTTTTACACCCAAATCCTTGGTTATCACCCAATAAGCTATATCTAAGCTTCTTACATGTTTTCTTACACAAAAACATGAGTTTTGGGCGATTTTTTGCCACTTTCAAAAACCCAAAGCCCTAGAATCCGGGTTTACATTAAAAGGAATGATAAAACGATGTTTCTTACTTGATTCTTGGTCTTTTCTTGTTGTTTGGATGCCCACGAACATCGATCTTCAATCTCTTGATCAACCGAGCCTTGAATCACCACTTTCTTTCCACTTTCTCTCTCTACACTCTCTCTCTAGAAGTTGGGTGTTGAGTTGCAAATGAGAGTGGCTCAAGCTGATCCGTTTATATATCGGGCGTTCCCGGGACCTTAAACTCGTCTAACACAAAACCCACAAGGTTTACTCGGTCCATACTCCATCCCCCGTTTATTTTCTTCTAAATAATCCCGGCTAGGCCCATTATTATTAATTGGCTCGCTTCGACTTTATTCAGGGCGTTACAATTATCTGCAAATTCGCTGAATGAATCCGAAAAACTTTTTCAACACGAAATGATCCAAAAGCACCAAAATCTTAAAGCACTTAAGATCTAATTATTACAGAAGCATTCCACACCAAAAACTAACCAAACTCAATCAATTCCCATATCGAAATCACTCAAACTCGATCTAGAATTGATGAAATAGTGCTTTTGAACTAAAATAACCAAAAACTCAATCAATCAAGAGCACAAAGGCTCTGATACCATTTTGTTGGTCCATCTGATCGATAAACCGTACAATTGATTCATCAAATCGTTCAAAATCCACTAACAAACATCAATGATAATCACACAACAATAAAATATCATCAAAAGTGTTCAAATATAATGAATACAAGTCAAACTCAAACAATATGAAAGGCTCAAAATTAATTCTATTAACTTCCAGCCAACAATTACAGACTTGCAACAATATTATTTCGAAGTAGGGTTTTGTAAGGTTAACCTTCAAAGATAGAATCAAAACTATATATAGACAGCTAGTTTCGCTAACAGTTTCACTGACCAGCAAAACTGTCATGCCCATTACCAATTTTACTTGGCGACAAAATAGAGTTTCGCCGGTAGAATCTGACTGACTATGAAAGAAACTACAATTTCGCTCATAGTTTTGCTAGGCGGCAAAATATACAAAATTCACAGTTTAAACTAAGTAATCTAACATAGATCCTATTACATTAAAACATAATATAAATACTAATCTAAGGTGAGTCCAACCTAATATAGATCTTCAAATATTATAGTTACGGGGTATGTTGTTAAATAATATCAACATTGCTCATATAATTATCTAGGTTTCTCAAGATAGTTATACTTTTCATGTATTAGACATGCCTGTATATAAGTATACATATATGAGTTCATAAGTTTGTGATCGCGGTTAGGTCTTTATAAGCTTAATAAGTGAATTTTGAATTTAATTTGATAATTAATTACTAATTTAAGTCTGGTAATATATGTGCTTTGATGAACAAATAAGCATGTGTACGTGCATACATTCATATAAAAGTAGTTGGTATGCTTGTCTCTTTATAAGTGTACGTCTACACGTAAGCTTGCTTACGTAAACGTTATTTATGAACTGATACATCTTTGTTCTATTAAATCAGAGTGTAAAAAAGTAATAATAGTAGAAATAAAATATCAAAATAGTTGTCGTTCATTTGTCATAATAATAGTATCTATATTAATAGTAATGTCTTATCGATTATTAAAATGCACGTTTATTATCTCTACTTGACGTCATAAATCCATTTGTATACCTGTCGTCGCAAATGAATTTAGATATTTTTGTATAATATTCATGCTATGAATTTAGCTCTTTAATAATGATCGGCACGTTCATGTTATGATTATTCCATTTAAAATGACACGTTCTCCTTCCCCTTTTTGGTTCGTAATAATTATTACAACTATTATTCAGATGGTGTTTATGAAACTCACTTGTTTGGGTAAGATAATTATTACGAATAGAAATCATCCTTATTTTACGTTTTGTGATTCATGTGGTTAGTGTTAGAGCTCAACGAGTTTGTTGGTTCATTTGATCGGCTTGCGGTACAAATGAGATGTTGGATTGTTCAATATCAAATACACACAATTAGAAACAAAGATGATGAAGAATGAGAGCAACCACAAATAAATCAAAATAAGATAATGATGATCAATACATTCAATAACATCAAAGCACAATGATATTTCTATGAAATTACTGCTTACAAAGGTGACTTGCAACAAGTTTAAACGATTAGGGTTTTGCAAGCTTAACCATAATGAAAATGATCATAACTATATATAGTAGTCTTAGTTTCGCAGACAGTTTCGCTAGCGAAACTGTTCTGCAAAAACTGTAGTTTCGCCCGACAGAAACAGCAGTTTCGCCCAACGAACTAAACAGCTGACTGTGAGCGAAACTATAGTTTCGCTCACAGTTTCGCTGGACTGCAAAACTACATAAAGCTAATTACATACAAAGGGAAATTAACATAAGACCTATTACAAGCAAAAATAAACATTCTAATCTAAGGTGAGTCCAACCTATGCATGATCTTCAATACTCCCCCTAGGTTGGACCTCACTGCCTTCACTTGTCTTGATTTATCTCGTCAGCTCCAGTTTCCTCCACTGCTTTTGATTTATCTTCTACACCTCCTGCAGCAACCTCCATGGGGACTTCAGTAAATGATTCACCTTGATCTCTTCCTGCTTCATTATCAAATTATAAACGGAGGTTATGTAGCTTTTTCTGGTGACAAAAAATGTGGAAAGATGATTGGTCAAGGAGAACTATCCAATGGTTCTTTAACTTTGGAGAAAGTTAACTATGTCCCTGAGCTGGCTTTTAATCTCTTTAGTGTCTCACAAATCTGCGATAAAGACATTCCGGTCTTGTTTAAATCCGATGAATGTCTATTTTTAAAATATGAGATTAATGTTCCGGATGATTTGGTACTTATGCGTGCTCCACGAAAGCAGGATACATATCTTCTTGACATGGTTCAAGGGAGTCAACATCTACCATCACCTGTCTTCTTTCCAAAGCTTCCACTTTTGAGTCTTTTTTATGGCACCACATATTGGGTCACATTAATTTTTAAAATATAAACAAATTGGTTAAAAACAATCTCGTTAGGGGACTACCTTTAAAATATTTTTCTGTGGTCGAAAAATGTATGGCCTGTGCCAAGGGCAAACAACATATGAAACCACATAAGTAAAAACTTGAAAATAGCATATCTAATCCCCTCGAGTTATTACACACCGATTTGTTTGGCCCAATCAATGTTAAATCAATTACTAAAAAATATTTCTGTCTTGTTGTAACAAATGACTTTTCAAGGTACTCTTGGGTGAGATTTCTTGCTCACAAAGGAGAGGCTGCTGAGGAACTGCAGAAGCTAATTATGTCAATCGAATCTATAAGCAAGAGAAAAGTTATGGCAATCAGATTTGACAATGGTACCGAATTTAGAAATCAGATCTTTGATTCGTTTTGTGCTGCTAAGGGAATTTTAAGACAATTCAGTGCTGCAAGGACCCCTCAACAGAACGGAGTAGCTGAATGAAAGAAATGCACCCTTATTGAAGCCGCTCGTACGATGCTGATTTAGTCTTCCCTTTCCATTATCTTTTGGGCGGAGGTGGTAAACTGTGCATCATACGTTCTAAACAGGGTGTTGATTGTCAAGGACAAAATGAAAACTCCTTATGAACTTTTTTATAAGAGAAAACCTTTAATTGACTTCTTTCGACCATTCGGTTGCTTCTGCACTCTATTGAACACTCAATCTCAGAAGACGAAATTCGGTGTCGTGTCTGATGAGTGTTACTTCGTTGGCTATTCTTCATCTCAGAAGGCTTATAGGGTGTATAACAAGAGAACAAGTATTGTTCAAGAGTCGTTCTATGTTGATAGGTAGGAATCTAATTCCTCCGATGTTTGATCTGAACCAGCATGGTTCTTTGACTATGATACGGTGTTTAATTCCTTTAATCTTCCTATCTTTGACGATGATGCGTCTATCTCCAATGTTCAAACAAATATCATTCCTCTAACTCCATTACCTGTCATTCCTCAAGACCATTCCACCTCATCTGCAACTGATGTCACATCATTTGATATTACATCATCTTCTTCATCATTTGATCTTCCACCTCCACCTGTTTCTGACTCCCTTCCTGCATCACCAACATCTATCTCATCACAGCAAGTACCTTCCCTTTCACCTTCATCTACCCATCCATAATCTATCAGCCAACCTTCTCCAAACATCCTACCTATACCAACTGATTTCAAAACCTTGAAAGATCATCCTCATGATAACATCATTGGATCCATCACCAATGGAGTACGAACGCGGAGTCAATCTGGTTTGTTTAACATTTGTCTCTTCTCTTGTTTTATACCCCAAGTCGTTGCAAAACACATTCATGCAGCTCTCCAGGACCCTTTTTGGATAGAATCATTGCAATTAGAGCTACAACAATTCAGAAAACTCAAAGTGTGGACACTGGTTGATCTTCCACCAAACAAATGCCCAATTGGCACAAAATGGGTTTTTAAGAACAAACCCGATGACCGTGGCATTGTGGTGCGGAACAAATCAAGATTGGTGGTGCAAGGATTTGCTCAAGAAGAAGGGATTGACTATACCAAAGTTTTTGCTCCTGTCACCCGTCTTGAAGCAATAAGAATTTTTCTAGCTCATGCCGCTCATAAATAGTTCAAAATCTATCAGATGGACGTCAAATGTGCCTTCCTGTATAGAGACATTGATGAGGAGATAAACGTGTATCAACCCCCTGGTTTTGAGGATCCCGATTTTCCTGACAAAGTTTATAAACTTGACAAGTCTCTTTATGGTCTTCATCAGGCCCCTCGAATCTGGTATGAGACTCTAACACAGTATCTCTTAAGCAATGGATTCTCTCGTGGCACCATCGATATGACTTTATTCAAGAAGGAAGTGGATGGTGAGATGCTAATCGTGCAAGTCTATGTCGATGATATTATCTTTGGCTCCACCAATCCAAAATTATGTCAGGATTTTGAGGAGGTAATGCGTGGTCGTTTTGAAATGAGAATGATGGGGGAGATGTGCCTTTTCCTTGGGCTTCAAGTCGAACAAAAGCCAGAAGGAATTCTCATTCATCAAGAAAAGTACATTAAAGAGATGCTGAAGAAATTCAAAATGGATGATGCTTCCCTTGAAATGACTCCATTTACTGCTCAAACTTGTCTCACTCCTAACGAGAACGGGAAACCTATTGATCCTCATCTCTACAGATCTATGATCGGTTCCCTTATTTATCTGACAGCAAGTCGTCCCGACTTTACCTTTGCTGTCGGATATTGTGCTCGATACCAATCTGCTCCGAAAGAGTCTTATGACAAAGCAGTAAAACGAATCTTTCGTTATCTTAAAGGTTCTTCTCGTTTGGGTCTTTGGTATCCTTATGATGGGAATTTTGATTTGCATGCATATTATGACAGTGATTCTAATGGTTGCAAGTTAAACAGAAAATCAGTGACTGGAGGATGTCAATACCTAGGTAATTGTCTGGTCTCGTAGCAAAGCAAGAAACAGACCATTGTTTCCCTCTCTACAGGGGAAGCAGAATACATTGCTGCCTCTAGTTGTTGTTCACAAGTTCTTTGGATACAACACCAGATGATTGACTATGGAATCAATTTTCTCCATACACCGTGGTTCTGTGACAACAAAGCCGCGATCGGATCGCAAAGAATCCTATTCATCATTCCCGAACCAAGCACATTGAGACACGAGTTCATGCAATTCGTGATGCTCAAGAAAAGGGTTTCATTGATATTATTCCTATTGACACCAAAAACCAAAAAGCATAACTTTTCACAAAAGTATTTGATAAGCCTCGTTTTTATGAATTGATCTCTATGTTAGGTCTAATATCTTTAAAAAATTACAATTAATATATATATATATATATATATATATATATATATATATATATATATATATATAATTTCCACATCTTTCTTAGGTTTAGAAATTTAGGGGGAGAATAAGTAATTAATATATATATATATATATATATATATATATATATATATATATATATATATATATAGATATACATGTATGTATATATATATGTATATATATATATATATATATATATATATCTCTATATATATATATCTATCTATATATCTATATCTCTCTCTCTATCTCTATCTCTCTTCTCTCTCTCTCTCTCTCTATCTCTCTCTCTCTATCTCTCTCTCTCTCTCTCTCTGTCTCTCTCTCTCTCTGTCTCTCTATGTGTCTCTATCTCTGTCTCTATCTCTATCTCTATCTATGTCTATCTCTCTCTATCTGTCTCTCTCTCTCTCTGTCTCTCTCTCTCTCTCTCTCTCTCTCTGTCTCTCTCTCTCTCTCTCTCTCTCTCTATATATATATATATATATATATATATATATTATATAATTATGGGAACTTGAGTCGAGATGACGAGAAATGATTGTATATCTTCTGGATATGCTTGTTTGTGCATGACTGGCGTTTAAAGTGAGAAATGATAGTAATTGATGCTGCTCTCTGATTTACATCTTATTTTTAGTTGCAAATTATAGAAAAAACAAACAGATTCTTTAATGATATGCTTGGTAGACTCGGCCTGAAGAATAAAGTAGACAGCAGCATAATGATTTAAATTAAAATTTATGCTTAAGGATGTCTGGATTTACGCAATCATTTTGGCCTGCACGAAAACTGAGTCCCGACAAAAATTGGATTGAGAATTGATCTTTCACCCATCATGATACAAATCATATAAGCCATATATTTGAGCCATGTTTGGTGTATTTATGTGTCTTGTGTTTGTGCTAATCTCCTCTCCTTTACGGAAGTACTAACATGGAGTGATGATCTCCTTTGCTGTACGATAGTTCTGACCTGGAGCTCTCATCGGCACATGATTAAATGGTCATCTCTTTTGTTATACGTGAGTATAGACCTGAAGCTCTCACCATTTTGGTCTAAGTTGTGTCATATCATCTAAATGATGAATTCCTCACAGAATGCAATATTCTATTGATAATCACTTACACACTAATGCACAAGCCTTGTTCTATAAAGATCGTTACAAAATTCAAGAAATCCTGAGGTTGGGTGAGGGTTTTTGCCAAATGATTGTGGGGTCCTAGCATTCTGAAGCATTTAATCAAACCTTAATGAATCATCTTCTGCTTGTTGAAAAAGATAGGGCATGGGTTTAAGTGGACAAACATATCAGCAATCGTTATTGACATGTTTGAGAATTTCAAGATCATTCAAAATCCGTGATTAGATACAGTTATCAGTGTGATATCATTGCTTGTCGATGATTAAATTCATCTTTGTTCTAAAGTATATCCTGAGGATGTGATCTCATGATTTATTCAGATCTTGGGTTTAATAAAATATAAAATAATAATTACAATAATTTTTCTAAGATTTTAAAAGGTCAGCGAAACTATACTTTCACAAACAATTTCACCTGGCGAAATTACAGTTTCGCTATGATCTCTCATTCTGTGCGAAAGTCATTTCGACCAGAGTTTCGCCAGGCGAAATTAGATCGTCGCCTAGCGAAATTGTAGTTTCGCGACACGAAACTCTAGTTTCACTGCCTGCGAAACTATTTGCTATTTAACTCATTTTGCCAAATTTCTTCCTCATTTTCGCATAATCAACCTTTTAGTCTCTCTAGGGTTGTTCCGTGAACTTCAAAGGCGATTTTGACTTTTTTGTGATTTTGTTATCGATTGACCGTTGTTTATTGTTCACAAGTGAGTTTCGAACTCAGGACCATCTCTTTATCTCGTTAAATCTACATCATTGTGAGTCTATTCGATCGAGACTCTTCGGTGACTTCACTGTTCTTCCAACGAAATTACCGATAGTCCAGCGAAACTGAACGAAAGTTCTTGAGTTCTCAGCGAAACTGTGAGGTTATGCTGTCTGAGCGAACTTAACAGTTTCGCTGACTAATTTTCAGTTTTGCTGTGCCGAAACTATTGTTTTGGCTTGTCGAATCTACCTCACTGTCTTGGCGAAACGAATGTGCTCTTGCTGGCGAAACTATACTTTCGCCTGCCGAAACTATATATCATCCTGCGAAACTATAGTTTCGACCAACGAATTTAATTTAATTATTGTTTATTCTTTATTCTTTTCTTATTTTTTTATTACTTTAATACTTAACACTTTATTCTAATGTACTTCATTTGTATTTCAGGTATAAATGGCAAATCTAAAATTTGATGACAGAAACAACATCACAACCATTTTGGATGATACACCTCCTAAAGCAGCAGGATTTAGAGACTGTATTCGCTACCTGCAAAGATCCCCTATCGCTTATGCTATCTCCCATTCTACTACCATCTATGATCTACAAATGAGAGACTTCTGGAAATCAGCTGAGTATGATACGAGAGGGAACACTCAAAGGATCACTGCTAAAGTTTTGGAGAATGATGTGTCTATTACAGCTGAGACAGTTTCAAGGATCCTAAGATTAGAAGAAGATTCAGGAGAGGAAGGAACTATGTCAGATGCTGAGGTGTTTGCAGCTTTTTGAAGTATGGGATATGAGGGGCCAGTCTTTGGCACCCGAAAAGAGATCAAGAAGTCCTTTCTCTCAAAAGAATGGAGATACATTGCCCACGTCTTTATTATGTGTTTAGATCACCGTAAAGGTGGATCAGATGGGTTGAACATAGACTGGGCTAAAGCTATGGTGCTATGTTGTAGAGGTGAAAACGCAAACATTGTGAGGCTGATATTTGCATGTATGGCAGAGAATGTAATGGCACTGAAGAAGGACAAGTGGCTTCTGTATCCTAGATTTCTTCAGATGATCTTTGATGATCTAATTCCAAATTTGCCAAGACATAAGGAGGTCAAAAGGTTGGTGGAGATGAACCCCCGTACTTTTGCAGAGTGTTGTGCCATCCAACATGATTTTAGCAGGAAGATCACCCATCTGTGAGAAAACATGTACCCACCTGAAAGATGGAACTATATTAGGCGGGTGGACGAGTCGGAGAATAAGAGAGCTGAAGAAACTAGAGCACAACAAACTGATGCTGCCAAGAAAAGAAAGAGATATGCAAAAGAAAAGGATTATGATTTTGTAGATGAAGTGAATGAAAGGGCTGAGGAGATATGGGTTGAGAAAGAGAGAAGGTCGAAGAAGAAAGCTGATATTGGTGAATCCAAAAGGAGAACTAAACAGAAACATCAAACATTTACTGAAACTCCAAGGAGGGAAGAAAGTAGAAGTTTAGATGAGGTGTGCTTTAAAACCTTACCAGCTCTCTGGCTAATGAATTGAGCATGATAAAGACTAAACTCACAAATCAAGAGATGCGGGAAAGTCAAAAGGATGAGTTGATAGATGGAATGAAGAAGATGCTGGTAGATCAAAGCTTGCTGATGAAGAAGCTGTTTGAGGAAATTAATCAATTGAAAAATGCTGCCGGCCTGCCCAATCAACTAACTCAATCTAAGTTAGATGATTTAACTGATACTTCTAAATACCCGTTCTTGAACGAGGGTACCTCCTCCAGGGCAGGAGAGGGCACATCTGGTGTAGCAACTGCTGGTGTGGAAGATTCTGGAATAAGGAATGAAAATGAAGATAAGGGAAATGAGGATGAGATTATTGAAGCTGGGTTTGTCAGTATGCAGTTTGATTTTGAGAAGGATTTGGTGGGTGAGGAGGTGATAGTAAAGAAAAATGCTAAAAAAGGATGCTGAAAAAGGCAAAGGGCTAATTGATGAAGAGGAAGGTGATGAGCAGCTGGTTGACTATTATTCTGAGGCAGAATTTAATGAAGTTGATGAAAGACCACTGACATATGTAGCTAAAAAGGGAGAACTAGATGAAGATGTCTTTGAGATGGCTAGAGAAGAATGGTTTGTTAGAGAAAAGGAGCCTCAAGAGCTGACTCCCCTATTCCAAAACTTGGAAGGGTTGAGCAAGAAGGAGGCTGATAAGAGGATAATTAGCTGGTGTTACAACTCCAATCTCAAGATGTTCATGATTAAAAGGAGAGGGGTGGTATTTCTTACATGAAGAAGAGGAAGGCATTCACAACCTTGACAAAATGGGATTTGAGGAGGTTGGCAGCATTGCCATTACTGAATGCCAATCTTAGTGAACGAGCCTCACTTTTGGAGAAAGAGATAAAGAACGGTTTAAATGAAAACTTTGAGTCTTTTGGATACATGAAAGCAGAGAGAAGACGATCAAAGAAAGACAAAGATTGGGAGACTGGAAAAGGAAGAATTGTCCTAAGGGTAAAACCATCAAAGACTGTGAATAGAGTCAGGTTGGCAGATCCCCTTCCCTAACAACTACAGAATTTTGAGAAGTGGTTTTACGATAATAACACGGGGGAAGCGGTGATAAGAGTGAAGAATGGTAGAGAATTCAAAGTCTTTGACCCTATGGAGCTTTTCAGTTTTTGTGATGAAGATTTGCCTGTTTTGTGTGAGAATCATATCAAGGCTGGGGCGGGGGAAGAGACAAGGAAAGAAGCTAGTCTGTTTATGACTGTGGCAAATAAGATTAGAGGTGTTAGAGCAGAAGTCAAGACGCTTGCAGAGAAAGTGAGGGCTCAAGATGATTTCAACATGGACATACAGGATCTGGGCAGACAGTTTGGGCAAGCTAGTGCTCATCCCGAAGGGGCTAATGAAGCAGGAAGAGACCAAGGTGAATCATTTGCTCAAGTCCCCAAGGAGGTTGTTGTAGGAGGTGTAAAAGACAAATCAAAAGCAGCGGAGGAAACTAGAGCTGACGAGATAAATCAAGACGAGTGAAGGCAGCGAGGTCCAACCTAGGGGGAGTATTGAAGATCATGCTGTAAGGATTCCTTTAAGTCTGATGCAAATCAAAACATCCAATGTCTCTCTGCAAGTAATGCACTAAGAACTGAAGTAGAATTGCTTTGGAAGTTTTACAACATACACTAGAAATATTCTAAGTGTAAAATCTTCCGAAGCCAAGACCAATATCTTCCGAAGCCAAATATGAAGTCTTCCGAAGCCTCAGAGACAAAGTCTTCCGAAGCTTCATCCTATGAAGACAAATTTCTTTCGAAGACTTTTAGTAACATGCTTTATCTGATGTAATGTTCCATAAAGCTGAACACCTTTCCGCTACATCTCTGTAAAGTCACCAACTTACATGAGTTGGTGAAAAGGTCCATGCTTTTGGTAACTGTACATTGAGGTCTTGAGTCCGTAACCTTCTACTTTATGTACTTTATCCTTTTTGTAATAGATAAGGATGTGAGCTATGCATGTCATAGTCACAAGGTCAAAAGGCAGATATGCCTTTTGATCTACAATTGATTTTGTTTGTGTCTAGTCAATTGTATCCAGCTGGCTTTCAAAGTATAGCCGGCTGTAGGTTGTAGTATAAGTATTCCATGTTCTAGTATCTTTCTTTATGCTTTGTAACACTTGTAATAGAACTTGAGAAAGCAATAAACTGTATCTTTGAAACCCAAATCTCTTGTTCTATCTCTTTATTATTACTTGTGTTCTTTGTATCATTATCTTTGTTAATCCAGTTTACTGTTTGATCAAGTTTAGTTAATCTCCTCTTTATGTTGTTGTGTTTTAAATTGTTAAGCCCTTAACCGGTCCTTCATTTGGTGAGTAGACCTAGAGGTTGCTAGACCACAAATGATATGTCGGTAGATTCAACATAATAGATTATTAGACCTGACTGGTGATCTCAAGATCAAACTAAGTTGTTGAACTGACTGTGGGCTCCCATCTTGTCACTGGTTAACACAATCAACAATATTCCAATAAGGGGTAATGAGCATGTAAACGCCAAAAATGTGTGCGGATGACCATAAATAGAGCAAAGCACGAAAAAAATGAAAGAAAAATGCTATCAAGCTAATGACTTATGTTGTTGGTGCATTCTGTGCAAAAGAAAATTAAACTGCTCTAACAAGGAGATAGGTTGTGTGCCTCTCTGATGTGCGATGGCACTGACCTGAAGATAAGCATAACCTAGATATTCTAGAATTCATTGTTGTTTGCCGCCTCTCTGCTGTGCGATGGCACTGACCTGAGGATTGGCTTCTCTTTGAAAGCTCTAAGAATAGTCTCTTCTTGTAAAAATACCCGTAGACCGCTCAAAAGCTCCTGAGGAATGTTGATTACCATATAAGTGTGGGATCCATAAATGTTAGTTGAAATAATTAAACCTAAAACTATCACCAGTCTATGTCAAAAGTCTGTGTATGGATTTAAGAGGACAAATATACTGACAATCACTGTGGCTGCAATTCTTGAAAGTTCAAATCAATGTGGGAATCTAATAGTACCAGTGTGATTTCCTAAATTTGCTAACGACTCTAGATGAAAACCAAGAATTGAGCATCAAAGGGTTTTGATAACAAGTCCCAAATGATTTGACTTTCTTGTATGATTCCAAAATTGAATTGGTCCAGGTGTGGTCAAACTAAGTAGAAGCTGCCTATTCCAGAACCAAATCCATTAGATTTCCATCTTAGGATTTATCTCTCACAAAAAGTCAAAAACAAGTTTAAATTTTGTACTTTAGTTTAACTTTCTAGTTAGTTAGTCATTTTAGTTTGTTTGTTTGTCGGACTACATCATGAATATCAGTATGGGATCAACTCACTAAAAGGGTCATGTCTAGGATGACCACATGTGTTTTCAAAGTTTAAAAGTGTCACGTCTGAGGTGACAAAGTGCTTAAAAGGATCACGTCTAAGGTGATCAAAAGTTTTCAAGTTAAAATGATCATGTCTGAGATGATCAAATGCTTATAATGTTAATTTCAACAATTAAAAGGGGTTTAAATGTTAAATGTTCAAAATGACAGAAAATTTAATAAGTATGACCCATTCGCACGAATGGACCATACGTATGGACTAATCATACGAATGGGAGCCATTCGTACGAATGGACCATGAGTATGGACCATCCAACCGAATGGCCCATACGATTGGCCCAGTCGGATGCTTAAGGGCGAACGAGTGAGTCAGTCGCACGACTACGATCCAGTCGGACGACTGAAGAAGGGCGACTGAACCAATCGCACGACTGAGTCCCACTCGCACGACTGAAAGGTGCGTATGAGCTCAGTCGTACGATTGAATCTAGGGTTAGTATAAATAGAGGGAGAGTCGGTCGCAGAGACTCACCACCCTCAAATTAACCCTAAATCGCACGACTTAAAGTCACTCTGCCCAAATTTCATTTGATCTCTATAAACCCCTGTTTCTTGCTTACTGAACATATACATCGACTTTACAGGTAATTAGCGGTGAAGAGACACCACAATAACTTTCAATTTGACACCAAATCTGGAAAATCAGACCCGTAAACTAACCGAGACTTAAGTGGCTTAATAACCTAACTAAACGACTCAAACAAATGAAATTAAAGACGTTAGGTGTTATACAAATGGATTGCGAGTCTAATGAACCAGAACACAAAGTCTAAAACTCAAAATTGGTGAAAAAGTGAATTTGAATTGAACAGTCAGTACATCATGCGAATGGACAGATTGATGAACTTCAATCGCACAACTGAAGGATGCGAACTGCTTAACCGCACGACTGAACCATGCGTATGAGTTCAGTCGCACGATTGGTGTAACCGCATGAGGTTACATACGCATGAACTCAGTCGCACACTCAGTCGTATGTATGGGGTCATTCGCACGACTGAACCCCAGTCGCACTGTTCAGTCGCACGACTTGTCTCAGTCGCACAACCTCAATCGCATGACAGAAAGATTTTTCTTCAAGTCCAAGTGTTTCATGACTTTCTTGGCCAATGGTACTAACGTTCACTATGTTTGTGTAACAGATGGCAAGTCGATGGACTATGAGCACGAAGCACAATATATGTGCTCATCTGGATTTGACATCCAGAAACGCTGCTGATTTCTAGGGCATTATCACATTTCTACTGAGGTCTAGGATTGCACACGCCATATCTACTCCTTGTACTCCTTATCGGTCCATTCAGCAGGCCTTCTGGGAAGGTGCTACAGTTGATAAATCCTCTGAGCCTCATTGCATCAGAAGTACCATCTTTGGAGAGGCTAAAGCTGTTACAGAGGAGGACCTAATGATAGTGTTACAGTTGGGGGACGACGCTGATTGTCCGACTCGATTACACCCCCTCACTGTCAGAGGATGCTTTCTTAGAGCCAAGTACTCTGGCGACATCAATGTTGGGGTACTCAACAAGAGTAACCTCTGTCCCCAGTTTAAGTATCTTGCGCACGTGCTGGTTAAGTGTATAGCTTCCAGGAAGGGAGGTTTCGAAAGGCTGAATGGGCTGCTTGTTTTGAAGAAGTTAGAGCCCAACGCGCTGCACCTAAACATGACGCCTACACCAAACTCTACAGAGTCAAGAAACATCATAAGGTGTCGGGCAGGATTATAGCGTGGGCATATTTTGAGGACCTAAACATCTATGCAGTTAAGAGGGAGAAGGGCATAGAGTACTTTAGATTTCCACATGATCTAAAGACTCTACCAGATTTTGAGCTCAACCAGCTGGCCAAACTGCAGCTGTTGTATGCTGACCCGAGAAAGATGTTAGGCTGGTTTGAGGCTGCCCTAAGGAAGGAGTACCACACCAGATGGGTTAACTTCAGACCCCAACAGCCTACAAGGTACATTAGAAGGTCTGAAGTTGATGCCATTACTGGAAAACCAAAGATAGTGTTGAAGTGGAGTCCTCCGCGCACGATGTCAAGAATCCCTCTAAGGGAAATGCCATAGGACTTCACTCCACACTTTAAGTGGTGGTACTATGATTGGAGGACAGGAGAAGCGGTCATAGTCCTAAACAAAGAGGGCCAAATGGATACTATCAGGGTATTTGACCCAATGTGGCTTACCAACTTGTCAGCAAATGATGTCTACACTCTACACAAGTGGCCACTGTTCTATGATACGCAGGATATAGTACAAGCCCTCCAGTTCCAGAACGTCATAAGACTCTGCTTCGCATTTGAGATTCATGCAGGAGTCACAAAAGAGGATAAGTACAAGTATGAGGAGGTAATGAAGAAAACAAGACATTAGAGAGATCTAGGTCCAAGGGGGAGTTTGTTGATACATGTATGTCCCTAGATTAGGATTTGAATGTAATAGATCTTGTTTGTCTGATTCTGATGTAATGTTTGGAATGATTAATGAAATGATATTGGTTGTTTGTGATTTATAATGTTTAATATTTCATTAATGAGTCAATATTGAATTGGTTAAATAGGTTTGTGATTGTTTGAACTGTTACACATAATGTTATATTAATTAATACATTCAAACTTAACACAATGAAGTTCTCATGCGAATGGCCCATGCGAATGGACCACACGCATGAATAACTTCATACGAATGACTCAGTCGCACGACTGAACCAGGAGACTGGATCAGTCGTATGATTGTAACATAAGATTGGCTCAGTCGCATGACTAAACACTCAGTCGTGCGGATGAATCAACTGCATGGTTCAATCGCACGACTGAACCATACTAATGGTTCAGTCGCACGAATGAACAATACTAACCTATAAATACAACCCAATTCGTGGAAAAACGTAAGCATTCATTCTATTTCGACTCCAGACGTACCCTAGCCGTCCAGAAGCCTCCAAGTTCGTTCTCCAAGTTCATAGAACGCTGTAGATCGATTCCTAATCGATTCTTAACGTTTGATTCAATACTTTATTTATTCTACGTGCGTTCTCACTGATTGGATCGCCAATCAATTAGGATTCCACACTATTTGGTTTGGTTTACACGTTAATCATTTGGTATTTCGTTCAAATACTAGGTCCTAACAAAAGGGATAGCATAGAACCCCAACATCATCTCATATGCTACCCTGACAACTCACCAAAGGGTCCTTTCATCACCTTCCCAGAGACACCCAGGGAGAACTACACTCAGGGAAGCCCATTCCAAGAGACAAGCTCTTCTCAAGCCTTTGTGTCTTCTGATGAAAGTTGTGGCAACTCTCTTTTCACTCTTGAAGACCTGGATTGTATCCATCCAGATGACCTGGATTATATGGAAATAGTTCAGCAGATGGCTCTTCTCACTCATAGAGCCAAGAAGTTTTACAAGAGAACTGGAAGGAGGTTTCCAAGCAATGCAACCAGTGGAAAGTTTGGCTTGGATAAAAGCAAAGTCAAGTGTTACAACTGTAACTTGATGGGCCACTTTGCTAGAGAGTGTAAGGCACCTAAAACAAATGGTGGCCAAGCACAAACCAGACCAAACTACACTGGCAAAGCCCCTCAGAATGAGAAGCCAAAGCAACAAGCTGCTGTTGCTGTTGAAGAAGGAGTCTTTGACTGGAGCTTTCAGGTGGAAGATGCTTCTCCAAACCAAGCACTAATGGCAGATCATGATGAAGAAAGGTATTGGAACATCTCTGTACTGCTGAATGCATTCCTAAAGTTAACAGATATAGGTCCTATAACTTGGAAATGAGATCTGATCTTGAATCCTTAAACATTTTAAAATTTGATTTTAGAAAGTCCGAAAATGATTATAAGCTAAAGATAGAGGACTTAGAGAAAACCATTTCAGTACTAAAACATGAACATACAGATTTTAGGACTCAAATCCAAGATCTCATAACCAAGCTGACTTAGTGCCAGACCGAGCTTGTGATCAGCAAAGCCAGGGCAGAAAAGAGTGTTTTTGAAGAAGAGACCTTCAAGAACATGATATCATCATCCTTGCACAACAAAGTGTGTTATAAAAATAGACAGGGACTGGGATCAAATGAGATAGCTCCTCCATACACAACCTTGTCTGTAAGATCTCCTAGGTGTGGAACTTGTGAAGATGAGCTTCCTCTCATAGATCCTATTAGTGAAGAGGTTGAAGAAGAGATAGTGAAGAATTCCTCTGAGAAGAGTGAAAAGGAGGATTTTACTAAGGGCCACTATCCTTCTGAGGAGAAGAAGACTACTGTGATGACCAAGTCAAAGAGAAATAACTTGATCAGAAAGAGCAAAAGAAAAGCAAAGAAGGCTCAAGAGATCAAGGCTACTTTTGACTCTAAGCAGAAACAAGTTTTTAGCTCTGCATGGTTTGAAGTAGTAAAGACTGAAGACATCAACCAAAACTCTTCAGCTAAGAGTTTTGGTTCTTGTCCAAATCATCTCAGTACCAAGAAGAAGACTGATCTATTGTGTACCACTGCTGCACAGCCTGGACCATCAAACTCCAAGAACAGTTCACAGCCCAAAAGAACTGTCTCAGCATCTACAAAGATGAAAGTGGAGAGGGGGATGTGACCAAAGATAGTCTTGCTCTCATAAGGAGACTCTTGTGAAGAAGAAAATGTTGTGTGTTATGTGTGAAAGTACCTCTCACATTGCTAAGGATTGTCCATATAATCCTAAAAGTACTGTCCATATAACCAATACAAAGACTTCAAAGAGTTTCAAGAAGATTCAAGCGTCGGAAGGAAAATCTGTTTCCTTCGGAAGCTCCAAATCAAAGAAGAAGGTAAATGGAAAATTACCTTCGGAAGAAAAATTGGTCTCGGAAGAAAGGAATTCTTCCGAAGCACTGAAGTCTGCTGCAGTGACTGCAGAATCTTCCGAAGGTTCAGTCATCAAAACTTGTGAAGTCCCAAAAGCTTCAAAGGCTTTGAAGGTCAAGTCCAAGACTCCAAAGGTGATGTGGAAGTCTAAGAAAGACCAAGTGACTGAAGTTTCTCCATCAACAACAGCTGAAGATCCCTCTTGCACAACCATAGGATCTATTACTGTTGCATTACCTTCTATTATACTTAGTGAGCCCAAGACAAGTAAGGCTTGGGTTTCCAAATGTAACTAATCATTTTCTTTGTGCAGGAACAGCTCAAGACAAACAGGAATGTCTGGATCATTGATAGTGGTTGTTCCAGGCACATGACATGCAATAGGTCACTACTCCATAACTTTGAGAGAATTGATGGAGGACCAGTTGCTTTTGGAGGAGATGAAGGTGGTTAAATTTCAGGAAGGGGCAAGGTCACAATTGGTAAGCTTAGCATTGAAAAGGTAAACCTTGTCAAGGAGCTTGGGTACAATCTTCTGAGTGTATCCCAATTTTGTGATCAGAGTCATAACATGCTCTTTACTGAGCATGAGTGCATGGTTCTCAAGCCTGGAGTGGTCATTCCTCATGAGCACATCCTGCTTAGAGCCCCCAGGAAAGGGAACATGTACAAGATGGATTTGCAAGAAACATCTCCCTCTGGAGAAGTTTCATGCTTTCTATCTAAAGCAAATAGTGATGAGTCTTTCCTATGGCATAAAAGAATATGCCATGTAAACTTTAAGAACATGAATAAACTAATTAAACATGATTTGGTAACTGGAATGTCAAAGAAAGAGTTTACAAGTGATGATCATTGTGTTGCATGCCTGAAAGGGAAGCAACATAAGGTATCTCACAAGCCTAAGGAAAAGAACTCTATCACTACTCCCCTACACTTATTACATATGGATCTCTTTGGCCCCACCAGTGTAATGAGTCTAGGAAGGACCTCTTATTGTTTGGTGATCACAGATGATTTACAAGATTCACTTGGGTTTTCTTTCTTAGAACTAAGGATGAAACCCCTGAGATTCTGAAGAATTGCATCTTAAAAATTGAGAATCAAAGTGATCACAAGGTCAAAACCATAAGATGTGATCAAGGAACTGAATTCAAGAATAAAATCCTTGATACATTTTGTGATGAAAAAGGTATTACAAGACAATATAGTGCTCCCAGGACTCCTCAGCAAAATGGAGTTGCTGAGAGGAGAAACAGGACACTAATTGAAGCTGCAAGAACTATGTTGTCTGACTCTAAACTGCCTATCACCTTCTGGGCAGAGACAGTAAATACTGCTTGCTATGTGCAAAACAGAGTTTTAGTAGTTAAGACACATGGTAAGACTCCTTATGAACTTTGGCACAAGAGAAAACCTTTCATTGGTTTTCTCAGGTCATTTGGATGTCCCTGCACCATCTTGAATACCAAGGATCAAATTGCCAAGTTTGCTGAGAAATCAGATGATGGACACTTCATTGGATACTCTTCCAACTAAAGCTTATAGAGTATACAATCTCAGAACTAAAATTGTTGAAGGATTCAGCCAATGTGACTTTCAATGAACACACACCCCTGTGTGCTGGTTCTGGTCCTGATTGGCTATTTGATCTTGATTTAGTTACCAACTGTTTTAACAATCTTGTAGAAATGTTTCAGGATCTGCGAAATTTAAATACAGGTGATCGTGATCCAAGATTGAGCTAGGAAGACCCTCAACTCATACATCTTCAGCTTAAGTTGGAACTACTTCAGCAAATGAGGTTTCTATCAGCACTACAATGACAAATTCAGCTGATACATCTAGTGTGCCTTCAAATTCCATCTCATGGCTCCACAACCAGATAAAGATACCTCAATTGTGGAAGACAACAATGGGGATGGTGAAGTGATCAGGAAGTCCTTGATGCTAATAACCACCCCATAGATGACAACATCAATGATGTCACACACTCATTGGATCAAGTTAATCTTGATAAGTGTGGTAATGTGGAGGGTAAATCATCTATGCCAGATCTAAATTTCTCAAATTTGGATCTTTCTCAGCAACTTGCTGTGATCCTCAGCTAAGGATCCACAAGTCTCACCCCACCACAAACATCATTGGAGATGTTGTCACAGGGGTAAGAACAAGAGGACAAACCATGAAGCAAATGTTTGTCTTCACTCTTGTTCTTATCTCAGATAGAATCCAAAGAAAGTTGATGAAGCTCTAAAGGATGGAAGTTGGGTGAAGCTATGCAACAAGAGTTGCTTCAATTCAAAAGGCAGAAAGTTTGGAACCTTTGTCCTCTCCTCATGGGAAGACTACCATTGGAACCAAATGGGTTTTAGGAATAAGAAGGATGATAGAGGAATTATCATCAAAAACAAGGCAAGACTAGTTGTTCAAGGATACACACAAGAAGAAGGGATTGACTACACTGATGTCTTTGCTCCTGTAGCAAGATTAGAAGCTGTTAGGATATTCCTGGCATTTGCTGCATCCAAGAACTTCAAGGTCTTTCACTTGATGTAAAGTGTGCTTTTCTGTATGGAGTGATTGATGAAGAGGTTTATGTCAAACAGCCACCTGGTTTTGTAGACCCTGATCATCCTGATTATGTCTGCAAGCTTGACAAAGCTCTTTATGGGCTGCATCAGGCACCCAGGAAGTGGATGAGACATTATCTGAGTATCTTTGTAAACATGGATACAGGAGAGGTACTATAGGGGAACTCTCTTCATCAAAGGACAGGGAAATGACTTATTGCTAGTTCAAGTATATGTAGATGACATCATCTTTGGTTCACTAATCCAAAGCTCTGCAAAGACTTTGAGAAGCTGATGAAAGACAGATTTGAAATGATTGCAATGGGAGAACTCAATTTCTTTCTGGGAATTCAAGTGAAGCAGTTGAAGATGGCATCTTCATAAGTCAGTCAAAGTATGTTCAGGACATACTCAAGAGGTTCAACATGACTGATTGTAAGATTGCTAAGACACCCATAGCCAGAAACCACTCCCTTGGACCTGATCTTGAGGGGGAGTGTGTAGATGAACATTTATACAGGGCTATGATTGGGTCTCTTATGTATCTTACAGCTAGCAGGCCTGATATTATGTTTGCTACATGTATTTTGCAAGATATCAAGCCAACCCTAAGATGTCTCACTTATCACTGTCAAAAGGATTTTAAGATACCTCAAAGGTGCTTCAACACTTGGTTTATGGTATCCAAAGAATCCTGACTTCAATCTGTATGCTTATACAGATAGTGATTATGGTGGTTGCAACATGACTGCAAAGTCTACATCTGGGGGATGTCAATTCCTTGGTGGAAGGGTTGTCTCATGGCAATGCAAGAAACAATCCTGTGTGTCTGCATCAACTGCTGAGGCTGAATACATTGCTGCTGCAAGCTGCTGTGCTCAAGTGCTTTGGATTCAAAATCAGATGCTGGACTATGGATTTAACTTCAAGGAACTCCTATCCACATAGACAACAATAGTGCTATCTCTATCACTGAGAACCCTGTGCAGCACTCAAGGACCAAACACATCAATATCAGGTATCATTTAATAAGAGATAACTATGAAAAGGGATTAATGAAACTAGTCAAAGTTCATACAGATGAACAATATGCTGATCTGTTTACAAAAGCTTTTGATGAACAGAGATTTAAATATCTATATCAGCTATTGGGATGATTAACTTTGAGTAGATCTTTTATTAAAACTAATTCTAATTATTTCTTAAAATATGTGTGTCCTAAGTTTCTAGTTCATCACTTTCATAAGCTCATGTTTTCTTTGGATATAAAATCCTTTTTGAAGACTTTCCTTAGATTCTTGAAAATTTTCTGATCCTTCGGAAGATAACTTTTACCTTCGGAAGAAAATCATGTTTCAAAATAAATAACTGTCTAAGAAATTTACCTTCGGAAGAAGTCTAAATCTATCTTCCGAAGCTTAAATTCTTGTCTCAGACACTTATTATTTTTAAAAACTTTTTCCTTCCGAAGCAAAATTAACTCTCGGAAGCTTTGTTGTTTCATATACAAAGCATTCAAGTGTTTATTTCTCTCTCCGAAGCAAAATTTTCAAGACTCTCAGGAAATCTTCCGAAGTCATTTTAGCTTCGGAAGCTTTTTCATTAAAACTTCCGAAGATAATTTACCTTCGGAAGCTTTTCGAATTCCAAGAAAACTACTTTTAGCAAAAGTAAACTACTTTTTCAGAGGTGGGACCGACTTTCAGATTTCAAAGTTTATCCTCTTTCATTAACTTTGGTTCAAATCCCTTTTCACATAAATACCCAACGGTTCCCCCTCTTCCTCACTATCTTCCTCAATTCCACTATTCCTCAAACCTAATTCCCAAACCGCCTTTGCTTTTACCTTTCTTCAACCTTAAGCTTCTCAAATGGCCAACCTTAACCGCAGAAACAACCCAGATTTCTCCATGCAACTTCACAGGCAACACAACAGGTTGCTCTGTTAAGCTCTGAGAAAGAGAAAGTTTCTCAGAGATTTGCCAATTCTTAACTCTATCAAATTACTTCACCTCCCTAACCATTGATCCTACTCTGTATGAGGATCATCTGCTTGAATTCTGGAAGACCTGCCAAGGGTCATTATGGATGGGGAGAAGGCACTGTCTGCCACAGTGCAAGGGAGGACAATCTTCATCACTCCGGCCATCATCAACTCTCATTTGCAGCTGGATGATGAAGAAGGTGAGTTGTCCTTCCCAAAGGAAGCTGTCAATCATTCCTTTGAGCAGATGGGCTATGAGGGAGATTTCTCTGTAAAGACCTTCAGGAAAGGGAAGGTCTCATCCCAGTGGAAACCATACTCCATGTGGTTATCCACAGCTTGTCAAACAAGCATGATGGTGGGACCAGATTCCTGAGGATCTCCCTTTATAGTGCATGGAATGGTTCAAGGGTCAAGTTCAGGTACTCTCATTTGTTTATACCAATTTACTTGCAAACTTGGACTCCTTAGAGTATTACATGTTTCCTAGATATGTTCAACACATTCTCAACTGTGAACTGGGCTCATAGTTGAGGGAACAGGTAATATCTTAAATTGGGACAGATGAAGCCCGGCATCTTTAAAATCATGAAGAAGCCAACTGTAGGCTTCTCAGGGTAGAAACAGCCCTTGTCCCCAAAATGTGTAGAGCCAGTGCCCAAGCTGCACCTCCTTGCTCAAGTTGACAACCTAGCAACACAAAGCTAGTGTATAAACCCACACATTGTCTACCTCTTTACCACTAAAAAGGCCTCAAATAACCCTAAACCTACCAAAGAAAATCCAAACGAACCCCTATTCAAGCTATTGAGTCTGTGCAGGTCCCCATATACTCACCTTTAAAGGAGAAGTGGACACTAGAGCTCTCACTTCCCCTGAGGAGCAAACCACTCCCATCTCTTCAACTACGGGCTGAGGTTCCTCATGCTCACCCTGATGAGCTCACAAGCCCACAGCCTTAAGCCTTCACTCTGAGTCTCAACACTCAAGTGAACAACCATTAGGGGACAGTTACCATCCCCAGCCTTTAGATCTAAATCAACCCATTCCTAACTATCCTTCTATACTGATGAAGACTTAGGATTCACTGAGTACCATGAGTCTCTCTCTCTTCCCCTACTCAAAGAGAGATGAGTACTTCTGAGTCTCCTCAGTCTAGCCCACATCAGTCACCTATAACTGAGGGGACACTTCTGAACCTGCTCAGGAGTCCATATGGAAGAGGCTCTCACTTCTGCAAGTGATTACATCATTAAGACCTCAACCATGGCAACTCAGCCCACTACATCTCACTGAGATTGCTAGTGAGCAGAGGAAACCCAGCAGCAAAGAACCTCATGCTGGTGGTGAGAGAGAGGACTTTCGTCCAATCATCTCACCCCCAATGATTCTTCTAATGAAGAAGAGGGGATTTGAGACTAAAGGTGCAAAACTGTCAAAAACATGCTTCTATTTAGTCTCTAAGGTCAGTCACCTTGAATCTCAGGTGACTACCTTACAAACAGGGTCAATGATCAGCAACTTCAGATTTCATATCTTAAGCAAAACTAGCTGGGAGACCTTTGAGAAGAGCTCAACCAGGAACACAAGAACTTGTGGATGTGATTGATTTATCCTCCAGCTCACCTATGCAAGTGGGTGATGCTACCAAAAAGGGGGAGAAAGTTATTGCAGCCACAGAACCTGGGAGTTCTTCACAGAGAATGGACATAAGGACTCACCATCCTCACTTGCAATTGTGCATTCTCAGCAACTTCCTCAAGTTCACATTAATGTGGACTCTATCGACTCTATCATCAGGAGTCTCTTTGAGGAAGGTATACCAAGGGCTGTGTCATCTCCACCTCAAGGAACTTCAAACTACATCATAAGGTGGAGGTATGATACTGATAGAAGAGCCCTTATTCTTCACAGAGTTCAAGGGCAACAAAAAAGTATTTGACTTTCAAATCTTGAACTTCTATGAAAGTTTGGATCTAGTCAATATGCCACTTGTCAATCCAAGCAACTCAAGACAAGCTGACAGATTGGCTCAAAGAATCCAGACAGGATCACTGCAGAGTTTAGCTTAAAGGAGACTTAGGCATCAGGCAATGTCATCGGTCAACTAGATGTTGAGGTGGAACCATAAGATTAGTTTCATAGGGGAAACCTTGACTGAAGGGCCAGTGGCAGAACCTGAGACCCCTGTCTCATCATCATCAACTGCTGTAGAGATTCACATTCCCTCTGAGACACCTGCTGGTGAAGGTGTTTCTCAGCCTCTCTCTGGCCAGAGCATGGATGCTACACCAAGCAATGAAGGCCAAACCTCTATCCACCCTGAGTCACAAGGTATGTGGGTGGACAAGAGAAAAGGATTTTGACTCCTAAGGAAATTGAGGAGGAAGAGAGAGAGAGGAAAAGGAAGCTAAGGGGAGAAAGTTCCTGTGGGTCTTCAGGCTTTATGCAAGCTGCAATCAGGGCTGCCCCCGGACCAAATACTCAAGATTATGAGTTAAGGGCAGTCAGGAATACTTACCTGCAGACCAGGAACTATGATATAGATGAAATCATTTCCTTCCCTAAGAACAACTAAATGAACTGGCTGATATGGAAGTGTCAAGAGAGATTAAAGAAAAAGAGGATGCAAGGTTACTTCTCCAATTCAAAGAGGACAAGAGACAGAAAAGACTCTACAAGCATGCTCCTACTCTCTCCCCAATTCAAGAAAGCCCTGTACAAGAATATGTGGTTCAACAAGAACCTCAGGTAGACAAAGAAGAGATAGGATCAAAATGATCAACTACCTGAGTGCCACAGGCTTCTATCAGGCAGATGCACTTCTTCCCTATCCTATGACTTTGTTGAGTTTGAGTACTTAAAACAACTTGAGCTTGAGTTAGTCAATGGGAGAAAGACAACTAAGATGAAGCTAAGGGAAGAAGCTGCAAAGTCAAGAGCTATCATCCAAAAGAGTATAAAGAAGTCTGCTGACAGACAAGGATGATGAGCTTCTTGAAGCTATATGGATTCTCCGGAAGGAGACTTGGCCCTATGTCTCTATCCACAATGGATGAGCATATAAGGGTAATCAAGCAGAAGATTAAGAGTGGTGAACTGATTGACTTACACTCTCTTCCAAGTCAAGTCCCACCTGAAGTTGAGGTTAAGTTTGAACAACCTGAGACAACCCAACCCGACCTCCTGCTGAGCCTCAGCAAGCTTCATCTTCTGATCCAAGAAGGGTCAAACTCCCTCTCCTTCTGAACCTGTGAGGGAGGAACACCAACTGAGAAAGACAAGGATGATCAACAAGGTGCTGCAGACCAGTCTTCTCAGTTAAAGTCATCTAAAAGGAAGAAGAGATGGCTTCTAACCAAAGTCTAAGAAGAAGAAGCCTGAATCATCTACCTCTACACCTCAGGCTGAGTCAGATCAACCTGAGGAAGTGCATGAAGAGGCAGCCCAATCAACTCCAATGCAAGTGGCTCCTCTGGCAGCTGAGACACCCATCTTATCCTGGACCTTCTCTACCAATTCAGAAAGATGGCATGTAATCAGAGATCAAGGTGTTGAGAATGTCTATACATGGCAAGACATAATCAACTTACCTCTGCATGATCTCTTTGAGATGAGAAGATACTATGAAGGTCTGAATGATCCTGACCATCAAATGTAGAAGGGTATGGTCATGATTGTGTTGAAGACTACTAACATCTGAAGATCTTCTAAATTTTTGGTAGCATCAGCCTAGGGGAGTTTGTAAGGATTCCTTTAAGTCTGATGCAAACCAAAACATCCAATGTCCTCTGCAAGTAATGCACTAAGAACTGAAGTAAAATTGCTTCGGAAGTTTTACACCATACACTAGAAATATTCTAAGTGTAAAATGTTCCGAAGCCAAGACCAATATCTTCCGAAGCCAAATATGAAGTCTTCCGAAGCCTCAAAGACAAAGTCTTCCGAAGCTTCATCCTATGAAGACAGATTTCTTCCGAAGACTTTTAGTAACATGCTTTATCTGATGTACTGTTCCATAAAGCTAAACACCTTTCCGCTGCATCTCTTTAAAGTCACCAACTTACATGAGTTGGTGAAAAGGTCTATGCTTTTGGTAACTGTACATTGAGGTCTTGAGTCTATAACCTTCTACTTTATGTACTTTATCCTTTTTGTAATAGATAAGGATGTGAGCTATGGATGTCATAGTCACAAGGTCAAAAGGCAGATATGCCTTTTGATTTCTACAATTGATTTTGTTTGTGTCTAGTCAATTGTATCCAGCTGGCTTTCAAAGTATAGCCAGCTGTAGGTTGTAGTATAAGTATTCCATGTTCTAGTATCTTTCTTTATGCCTTGTAACACTTGTAATAGAACTTGAGAAAGCAATATACTGCATCCTTGAAACCCAAATCTCTTGTTCTGTCTCTTTATTATTACTTGTGTTCTTTGTATCATTATCTTGGTTAATCCAGTTTACTGTTTGATTAAGTTTAGTTAATCTTCTCTTTGTGTTGTTGTGTTGTAAATTGTTAAGCCCTTAACCGGTCCTGCACATGCAAAGGTTGGACTCACCTTAGATTAGAATACTTATTTTTGCTTGTAATAGGTCTTATGTTAGTTTCCTTTTGTATGTAATTAGCTTTATGTAGTTTTGCAGTTTTGTATAGTTTCGCTCACAGTCAGCTGTTTAGTTCGCTGGGCGAAACTGCTGTTTCTGTCGGGCGAAACTATAGTTTCGGTAGAAAAGTTTCGCTGACAGCGAAACTGTCTGCGAAACTAAGACTGCTATATATAGTTATGATCATTTTCATTGAGGTTAAGATTGCAAAACCCTAATCGTTTATCCTTGTTGCAAGTCACCTTTGTAAGTAGTAATTTCACAGAAATATCATTGTGCTTTGATGTTATTGAATGTATTGATCATCATTATCTTATTTTGAATCATTTGTGGTTGCTCTGAATCTTCATCATCTTTGTTTCTCATTGTGTGTATTTGATATTGAACAATCCAACATCTCATTTGTACTGCAAATCGATCAAATGGACCAACAGAGTTGTATATAACACACACCGTGATTTATATTTAAACTCTAAATGTAGGAGGTGCACATTTATACCTTGCACTCACTCGATTCGCGTACGTGTTAATACCGTTGATTCGTTTTCACATCCTTTATGTTTTATCGTTCACCTTCTACGTTGTTGACCACTATGACCATCAGTTGACTAGCTTTGGCCGGGTTTCATCGAGACCCTATTCACCATGTATTTCTTGTTTAACTAAAATCACCACCACATTGCCCTAAACATTAACTTGTTACGAAATAGCCTTTTTAATTTCCCTGCCACCATGAACTACCAATCCACCATGTACCACCACCGTTGACTACCACCAAAGACTACTAAACTTGTATATTGGTTACTATAGGCATGTATAACTCTAGATTTGCAAGTTGGTGGTTCATTGGAGTCATTGGGAGGCCACTGGAACGTGACTATCACCGCTAACCTATAACAACAATTCACAACATTAATAATAACAGCCACAACTATAACCAACCACACAGCTCCATTGTAACTCGTCACAACCATTATTAGCGTCACAACCTACACCACCATCCCTGCCACAACCCGCACCCGACACCGACACTACCACATTACCACCACACCCATGACCACCACAACCGTGGCCGACAACAACCACAAGCACAACCACGACCACCACAGCCTCTACCACCATAGTCGTGACTGACAACAACCACAGCCACAACAACCACCTTCTTCACCATCATCATCTTATAGATCAACAAACACCATTACAGCCAACAACCATCACCATCATTGTTTCTGCTGAGATCCACAGCCAGAACCGCCATACCGCCACCACTGCAGGCAGTTACGACTACCAGTGGGTGGTCACTATCACAAGTCGATCACCATAGAGGCCACCAACACCGTCAACGCCTCTGAAATCGTTGTATAGCACCAGCAGTGTCGCGATTCGAGTTAAACCATCACCATCATCCGGTTTAGGAAGCCGAAAGGAACAAAGGGAGGGTGGCCACTCGCCGGATTTGCGTCGGCGCCGCCTTGGAACGGTCAGAAATTGGTCGGAAGTGGGGGGGTGGCGGCTGCTACTTCTTTATCTCACTCTTGAACTTGTGAAAACCCTAAAATGAATATAAATGGGCTTTTATAGGTAGGGTTTGGTAAGTGGGTCTTTTAAACGAATGAGTTCATATCACGTAGGAACCTGTTTAACGTCACGTGTCTCTTTATTTTAATTTATTTATTATTTTACCGAAGGAAACAATAATTATAATATATATAATAAACAATGATGAAATATGTATTTCGTCATATTTACGCGTCGGTTGGTTAACAAGGTTAAGGCATGTTAATGCCTTATATTTAATGTGTTTAACTACTTTTCAGGGTTTTCTTGAAACAATAATATTTGTGACTCGTTAAGTATGTCTGTCTATAGTTAGAACATAGGGTTATCGTATTGGGATTCAAACGAAAGTGAGGTCTTGATGGGGCTAATGGGTTCATTTGCATTACACATTGTACTTGATAGGCCTAATTATGTGGATTCTGTAATAAGCATATGTAGTATCATTTTTAACGTATAAAACTTCAAAACTAGTCGAATTTTAGGGTTGTCACAAATAAAGAACAAATATTATACATATTCAAATAGCAAAAGTAACAATTATATACTATGTGAATTTGTTTAATATCATAATATAAAATTCTAGAATTATATCATTTTTAATTTAAGTATAGTGTGTGGATATATACATGCATATATTATTTAGTAATTTTTATTTAGTCCTTGTAATATACTGTTTTGTAACTTAGAGAGTAAACATATCAGTTATACTCTCATGTTTTATCATTCTGGTCGTAATCGTATATGTATCCTCCGTGGAAACACTCAGTTATACATATGAGTAGAAAGACCACATTAATATTTCGAACAAAAAAACAAACATAAGTATTGTACAATGTCACAAGATAATTAATAAAATAACAAAAAACAATTACGCTGATGTAAATTATCTAGGTCGTCCTATCTCGCGGGTTTTATACTAGTGTATATATATATATAATATATATATATATATAGTATATATATATATATATATATATCTATATATATATATATATATATATCTATAGATATATATATATTTATATATATATTATATATATATCTGATCTATTATATATATCTATCTATCTCTCTATATCTATCTGTCTTATCTGTCTCTATATCTATCTATCCCATACACATATATTCTCTAGTCTATATATGTATAATATATCTCTACATACACATATATTAGATATATATATATATACATATATAGATCTATATACTACCTATATATATATCTATCTGTATGTACATGTATATGTGTATATGATATATTATACATACACATATATATAGATATATATCTATACATATATATTATATCATGTATATCTATATATCTATGTCTATATCTATATCTATCTATATCTTGTATCTATATATATATGATATCTATATATCTATATCATATCTATACATAATACATAATCTATCTATATCCATCTCTATATATATTCTATCTATATATTTAACATACACATATATCTATATATATGTGTATATATATATACATACACACACACCCACACACCCATCTATATATATCTATATATAATAATATATATCTATATATACATTACATACACACACAATTATATATATATATATATATATATATATATATGTGTGTGTGTGTGTGTGTGTATGTAATATATATATATATATATATATATATATATATATCTATATATATCATATATATATATATATAATATATATATATACGATATATATATGTGAAACAAAAAGTGTTTAATGCTTGTTGTTTATTGATTTGATGATGAAATCATCATCCATGAAGAATGATGATATAATGTTGTTGGTGATGGAACTAATCCCCACACTTGGTGGAGAACTATTCACATTTTACAATGATGATATATGTTAATATTTATAGTAATCTAGCATTTACATATATATGTATATATATATATATATATATATATATATATATATATATATATATATATATATATATATATATATATATATATATATATATATATACGATATATATATGTGAAAACAAAAGTGTTTAATGCTTGTTGTTTATTGATTTGATGATGAAATCATCATCCATGAAGAATGATGATATAATGTTGTTGGTGATGGAACTAATTCCCACACTTGGTGGAGAACTATTCACATTTTACAATGATGATATATGTTAATATTTATAGTAATCTAGCATTTACAATAATTACAAAATAAACCCTAGACTAATATTTTGTTGCTTTTGTTCTTCAAGTCTTCAACTTCAATAATATTAGAAATCTTCAATTTCTTCAAAGGTAGAATACCCAACAATACTCCTCCTAAATTGTAGATTTCCGATGTGAATTGAAGCTTGATATTGATTCTTTTGAATAGTTGTTCAAAGCCAAGAATTTTGTTGTTGATGTGGAAACGAGATCTTCAAAACTTTAGAACAACCAATTTTCGTTTTTGTTTTGTTTTTATACCTTGCTTTCAAAGCTTTAAGCTAAAACCCGAGTTCACCTTTTCCTTTTGATGTTGGCGGCCCAAACAAATAAACTCGAGTCCACCTTTTCTTTTTGATGTTGGCGGCCCAAACAAATAAACCCGAGTCCACCTTTTCTTGTTGTTTTAATGATCACAGCCCAATCCGTTAATCCTTGAGCCCAACTCATGCGAAACCTCACAATCCATCTTCCAAGAACCCTAATTTGCAAACCCTAATTCGGTAGCCCTATTCGGTTCGCAAGAGACACCTAATTGGTAGCCTCTTCCATTCACAAACCCTAGCGATGCAGCCATCAATTATTCGCTTTCTTGCAAGGTCCGCATCGGATCTTGTATTGTTGAATTGATTGTTGATGAAATTGCTATTGTAGCATTATGTTGATGAATCCAAATCATTGGATTTCTCATGAGGAACACACTAACTTTTTCTCTAAGTTTTCTTCAGATCTTCAATAATTTTAGCAATCTAACCCTGAAATCTTATCAAAATCAATACGAATCCATCAACTCCAGCTCTGATACCAATTGGGTGTTCCCGATATGAACGGGAACGATAAGCATGGATCTTAGGATTCATATTGATAAAGACAAGACTTGAATGATTAGATGCGAAAATATAATAATGATGAACATGATGAAGAACACAAACTTGTTTAATGATTGATGTTTATTGATATGTTGTTAAAATCATCATCCATGAAGGATGATGATATGATGTTGTTGGTGATGGACCTAATTCACCCTAACAAGTGGTGAATTATTCACACTTTACAATGATAATATTTCTAATTATATACTAGTCTAGCATTTAAAATATTACAAAACAAACCCTAGACTAATATTTTGTTGCTATTGTTCTTCAAATCTTCAATTTCAATAATGTCGGAAATCTTCAATTTCTTGAAAGGTAGAATACCCAACACACACACACACACACACACACACACACATTATATATTATATATATATATATATATATATATATTCTATATATATATATATATATATATATTATATCTAATATACATATATATATATATATATATACACATCTATATATATATACATATATATATACACATATATACATATATATCTATACATATTTCTATATATACCTATATATACATATTTATCTATATAGATATGTCTCTATATCTCTATCTGTATGTACTCTCTTATATGTCTGTAGACTATCTCTCTCTATCTCTATATCTATATATATATATGTGTCTCTATCTCTGTCTCTCTATCTCGATATCTATCTCATCTATCTCCTCTATATATCTATCTATATCTATCATCTATATCTATATCTATCTACTATCTATAGCTATCTATAAGATATCCTATCTCATATATATACTATACCATATATCATATATATACTTCTATATATATATATATATTATATATATATATCTCTATTCTATATATATAATCTCTATCTATATATATATATATATATATATATATATCTATATATCTATATCTAGTATAGGGGAGGGATCAAATGAGAACTAACTTTTTTGTGAAATTTTAGGAACCAATCTCAACCACCATTCTCAATGACAAAATTGTAACTTAAAAAATCTACTTAAAAAATTATAAATCAAAAAATAACATAAAAAATAAAAAGTAAAAACACAAAATGTTCCCCTACATTCCTTCTTTCATAAAAAAAAGAAATAAAAAATTTATAAAAATAAAATTCCTGTTTTTTTAACAAAATTTCTTTTACCCATGTGTAATATCGGATTTACACATATGTAAATCCAGTACTATACATATGTTTAACTAGATTTACACATATGTAAATCTCATTTTTTTTGTACGACTTTTTTTAGAAAAGTATATCAATATGGTAGGCGTTTGAAAGATAAAAAAATACTAAATTTTATGGTAATTTTTTTTGTAAATTGATGTCGTGAAAAGTATATATATATAATATATATATATATATATATATATATGTATGTATGTATATACATATGTGTGTATCTATATTGTGAATATATATGTATATATATATATATATATCTATATATATCTCTCTATCATCTATATCTCTCTCATATATGTGTGTGTGTGTGGTTGTGTGTGTGTGTGGTGTGTGTGTCTCTCTCTCTGTCTCTCTATCTCTCCTCTCTATCTACTCTCTCTCTATCTCTCTCTCTTCTCTCTATCTCTCTCTCTCTGTCTCTCTCTCTGTGTGTCTATCTCTTGTGTCTCTCTCTGTCTCTCTCTCTCTTCTCTCTCTCTCTCTCTCTCTCTCTCCTCGCCTTCTCTCATCTCCTCTATCTCTCATCTCTCTCTCTCTCATCTATATATATGTATGTATGTATGTATATATATGTAACTTATTCTGGATTTTCATATGACTTCATTAACAATGATACACATATGTACATATGTTAAGAATGTTACATAAACATAATACACAATGTTACGCACACATAACATGATGTTACGCATGCCTAACTAGTCGTTCTCTTTAGTTTAGTTGTATTTATTTTACAAGAAACATGATTATCTAATTTTTCAATCAAAAGTATAATACTAATATTTTTATAAGGATTCTTATAAGTCTGATGCAGTCAAAACATCCAAAGTCTCTCTGCATGCATGCACTGAAGAACAGAAGTAGAAATGCTTCGGAAGTTTTACACCATGCACTAGAAAATATTCGATGTGTAAAATCTTCCAAAGATAAGGCCAACATCTTTCAAAGCCAAAAGTGAAGTCTTTCGAAGCTTCAAAGACAAAGTCTTCCGAAGCCAAAGAGTGAAGACAGATTTCTTCCGAAGACTTTTATGAACATGCTTTTATCTCATGTACTTTACCATAAAGTTGGACCACCTTTCCGTTGCAGCCCTGTTCAGTCACCAACTTACATGAGTTGGTGAAAAGGTCAATGCTTTTGGTAACTGTACATTGAGCTCTTGAGTCTAAGCTTTCTACTTTATGTACTTTTATCCTTTTTGTAATATATTAGGATATGAGTTATGGCATGTCATAGTCACTAGTCAAAAGACAATCTGCCTTTTGACTCTACATTTGATTTTGTACTTGTCTAGTATTATGTATCCAGCTGGCCTTCGAAGTATGGTCGGCTGTATGATGTAATATAAAGTATCTCAAGTACTTGTAACTTTCCATCTATGCTTTGTAATACTTGTAAAAGAACTTGAGAAGCATTATACAGCATTCTTGAAAATCATACACTTGTGTTGTTTGCTATCTTGTTCTGTCTCACATTTTAATTGTGTTCTTAGTATTTTTCATATAAGTTACTAGTTCCCTATTTGATCTGTTAAGTGTTCTAAAGAACTCTCCTTACTGTGTTGTTGTGTTGTAAGTGCATACCCTTAAACGGTTCTGCATTTGGTATCAGAGCATTTCGGCTCTTGTTTATAAGATCTCACAATCTCACACACAAAATACTTAAAAACTCAAATGGCAGCTATTAATAAACCTGATATGGAAACTATAACTATGACAAAGTCTCCACTAATCACTCCTGAAGACTTTGATACTTGGTGTCAAAGAATGCAAGGCTTTATCAAGTCTCAAGACTCAAGGATGTGGGACTCTGTTGTTGAATGACCTTACATACCAAGCACCCCTTCAGCTGCTGGTGGTGGTATGATTCCAAAGGCTATGGCTGACTATTCTGATGAAGACAGAAAATGAATAGAGATCGATCAGAAAGCCATGACAGCCCTTCAAACTGCTCTTCCAAACTCTATCTATAGAGTCTTCAAGAAGTGCAAAACTACCAAGCAACTATGGAAAGCACTGAAGCTTATGTATGATGGGTCCGATGAAGCTAAGGAGAACAAGAAGGACCTCCTGAGGTAGTAGTTTGAAAACTTCACCTTTAAAGTAGGTGAAACCATGACTCAACAATACTTCAGGTATGTTGAGATTATGGATACTCTAATAAATGTTGCAGTAACTCTTGAGAACAGGGACATAATGAGGAAGTTCATATCCTCTTTGCTGATGAGAACATAATAAACTTTCTCTTCACCCTTAAAGACTTGGACTGTATCCATCCAGATGATCTGGAGTACATGGAGATAGTTCAGCAGATGGCTCTTCTCACTCACAGAGCCAAGAAGTTCTACAAGAGGACAGGGAGGAAGTTTCCAAGCAATGCAGCCAGTGAAAAGTTTAGGCTGGATAAAAGCAAAGTAAAGTGTTACAACTGGAACCAGATGGGACACTTTGCAAGGGAGTGTAAGGCACCAAGGACAAATGGTGGCCAAACACAAGCCAGACCAAACTACACTGATAGAGCTCCCTAGAATGAGAAGCCAAAGTAGCAAGCTGCAGTTGCTCTTGAAGAAGGAGGCTTTGACTGGAGCTTTCAGGTGGAAGATGCATCTCTAAACCAATCACTCATGGCAGACCATGATGAAGCCAATGTATTGAACATCTTTGTACTCCTGAATGCATTGCTAAAGTAAATAGATACATGTCGTATAACTTAGAGATAAGATCTGATCTTGAGTCCTTAAATATCTTAAAAGCTTATTTTAAAGAGCTAAAAATGATTATAAACTAAAGATAAAGAACTTAGAAAAACCATTTCAACTCTTAAACGTTAGCACACCAACTACAGGACTCAGATAAAAGACCTCATAACTAAGTTGACTTAATGCTAGGCTGAGCTTGTGTCTCCAAAGCCAGGGCAGAAAAATGTGTTCTTGAATAAAAGACCTTCAAGAACATAATATCCTCATCCTTGCATGCAAAAGTTTTTTTTATCAAAATAAGCAGGGACTGGGATCTAGTGAGATAGCTCCTCCATACACAATCTTGTCACTAAGATCTCCTAGGTCTGGAACTTATGAAGATAAGCTTCCTCTCATAGACCCTTTGATTGAAGAGGATGAAGAGGAGATGGTGAAGAATGGTTCTGAAAAGAATGAAGAAGAGCATTCTAAGAAGGGTCACCATCCCTCTGCAAAGAGTAAAGCTGTTGGGATAACCAAGTCTAAGAGAAAGAACTTGATCAGGAGGCCAAGAGAAAGTCGAAGAAGGCTCAAGAGATCAAGGCCACCTTTAACTCTACACAGTAACAAGTCTTCATCTCTGCAGGATTTGAAGTGGATAAGGCTGAAGAGACAAACTTGTGTTTGAGCTATACAAGATAGTCTATATTATCAACACAGTCAAAGTCAACAAAAGTCAACGTTACGGTCAAAGTCAACGCACAAGTCAAATCTGACACGTTCGAGACAAAGAACCAAGACGAGATGTTGAAGATTTATATGACTAGGAGTTTTATTGTAATAAATATATTTTGTGTTAACAAAATATATTTTAGCTTGTTTTAGTCATTTTTATGTTTTATATGTAATTTTCATTAATTAGCTTAAGTCTAGGGAGTTAAGTGCAATTAATGAATATTATATTCACTATAAATAGGTTAATTGTAATTAGAGAGGTTAATGGTTAAATCACCATTTGATTAGGGTTTTCCACTTTGTACAAATTATATGCAATCAATATAGATCAAATTGGGGTTTTAGTGTGTTTATCATATTTTGATCCATAATCTTCATGATTTGATTCAAGTGTGATTAACCTGGACTAACAATTTGGTATCCGAGCCATTTTGGATCAAATACATTGAAGATTTGAAGAATTTGTTGTTGTTTTTTTAAGATTTATGAAGATTTTTAGATAGAGAAAGTGGGTTTCTAGAGAGAGAAACTAGATCTGAATTTTAAATTTCATCTCAAACTCAATCAATTCATAAGATCTATCATTATATACAACATATATTGAATTTACATCATCGTTTATACAAGAAAAATCAAATAAAATCATCAGATCTGAAATTTTCTCTCACACACACTACTGTGTGTGTTCTTGGTGTTCTTGAGAGCTTCAAATCTTCATGGGGCGAAACTAAATCTGATCTTGAACGAAAGTTCAAAGTTTCCGGCGAAATTACAGTTTTGTCCGGCGAAACTCCAGTGAAACTCCGGCGAAACTGCTAATTCCGGCGAAACTGTCCGGCGAAACTGCAACAATTCCGGCGAAAGTGTCAAATTTTCCGGCGAAACTATACAACCTGCAAAGTTAATAAAATTTTCAGTGAAATTATAAAAACACTCTGCGAATCTAAAAGTTCAATGTGCGAAATTAACATTTTGCAAAACTAAAGTTAAAAAAAACTAAACCCTAACTTTCTTCATCACATCAGCACTCTGAAAAATCAACTCTATTGAACCCAATTCAACAACTCCATCAACAAAAGGAATACACACGATCATCTGCAACCCACAACTCTCACCCTGACGAGCTCGTTCACAGTGAGATGACGTCAATCGTTCCCGTCCGACGACCCACACCGGCTGATTAGTGTACGTAACCTGATCGGGAAGCCCATCGCCGTTGACGAACGATTGTGTCATCGAGATAAGAAAGAACCACTCTGTGTTAGTTACTTCTTCATCTACACTGTAACACCCGGAAATTTATTATTTTGAAGCCGGCGAAGAAAGAAAAGAAATAAAGTCCAAAGTCGAGGGACCAAACTCGCCAACAAGGAAAAGTTGGGTAAGGTGGTGGTATGTGTAGGGAGAGGGCAGCCCACTCTCCCCACACTTCACACATTTTCAGATTTGAGAGGAAGGGAAGGGAGAAAGAAGAGAAAAAGGGAGAAAAGTGGTGTTTCGGGTGATTCGGGTGTCCAAAGCCGTCGAGTAGCAAGCCAAATCGAAGCTCTTGTCTTTGTGCTCGATTGTGTGAGTTCTAGGACCCCACTTTTACTTGTTTTCAACTGATTTTGGGGCTGGAAGATGTCAAAAACCCGTTTTTATGTGTGTGTATGTTTGACCCATTTGGGTGTGATGTGTATGATGCGTTTAGAGTATGATTTCGGGCTTGTGTGTGCTTGTATGGTGTTATGGTATGCATTCCTAAGGTCCAGGAGGGTTAATTTAGGCTTAGAATGGGTTTGGATGAGCTTGGAGGCCGAAAATGGCAGATTGGGTTCGGGATGAACTCCATTCTGCATCAGCTAGGGCTAGGCGACCGAATGAAGGCCATACGGCCGAATGAGGGCGATTGAAGGTCATTCGCACGATTGGGACTCAGTCACACGACTGGGAGTCCAGTCGCATGAGGGTTGTACGACTGAGGGTTCAGTCGCATAGATGCTTAGTCGCATGAGTCCATTGCATGAGGTTAGTCGCATAGGTGCCCATTCGTAGTAATCCCATTCGCACAAGGTCCATACGCACGATTGGATGTTCATTCACATTGATGACCATCCGCACGAGTCCAGTCGCATGATGTTCAGTCGCATGGAGGCCATGCGACTGAAGGGTGACCATACGCCCGAATAGCGTTGTTACACTCGAGTAAATGTGTAGTTTGACTTCTGGCCTTCGGGGAAAGGTGCAGATGTAAGTTTGGACGTAAGATAACTCGTAAGAGCATGTAAGAGGATGGTTATGGCCCTAGAGTGCATGTAGGGCATGATGATGATGATGATGATGATGTTGCATGTTTATGCATATTATGAATGTATGATGTTGCCCTGTATGATGTTGATGAATGTGTATGATATGTTCCTTATCATGATGTATGATTACCTTTCCTATGGCTTTACGTATTATGACGAACGAAATGAAGTATTATGTAACGTAAAGTGGAAAGAAATGACATGTCTTGCATGCATCGGATAACGGGTCCTTCTTTGTGATTGACCATTATGTGGAACCTCTACCGCTTACCCTTAGTACTGTGGCATACGTTTAGCTGTTCATTTATTGACTTCGGCCCAGTGGCTATGACTGGTCAGTTATCATTAGTACTGTGGCATACGCTTAGCTGTTCATTTATTGACTTCGGCCCAGTAGCTAAGACTGATCGGTTAACCCCAGTACCGTGGCATACGCTTAGCTGTTCATTTATTGACTTCGGCCCGGTAGCTGAGACTAATTGGGGTGTAGCATATGGTATTGGTATGGATGATGTCCGATGCGCAAGTAAGTTAAAAGGAACGAATGAAAGAATGATCGAATGAATGAATGAAGAAGATAATAATGATATTATCTATGCGTACGTATGATGTGTGATCACGTTAAAGTAACGAATGGCTTTATATGAAAGTAAAGTATATTTTATTATTAAAACTAGAACTCACTCAGCAACGCTGACTTTTATTGCATTTTCCAGTTGGCAGGTAAATGATTGCTGAGGATGGCACGGCAAGGCTACTCGGCTCTTTTGGGATGGCATCCAATTATATAGCTTTTGTGATGTAATGCAAACATGAATTTTGTAACCGGATAATGATGTATTATTTGGCAAAAGTAATTATAATGAAACGTGATGTCATTTTTGAATGTTTCCGCTGCAATGATTTCTTAATGTAATGTAAATTTTATATTTTATGTGCGATGAATGACCAACTGTAGGCGTCCCGGGAACGGGGCCTTACAAGTTGGTATCAGAGCCAAAGTTTAAGTGAAATGGGTAAATTTTCAAAATAAACCTTAACTTAAACTGAAAATGGGACGAATGGGGAATGGGATGCCAAACTGAGTAGCTGCGTGCCATCAGGTATTTTCTTAAAGTTAACCAGTTTATGTGCGCATGGTATATGTTATGTGTTGTATGTAGATTTGAATACTGATGTAGTCAGAATAGGTAATACTTGGGGTATGAAGAGTACAGTAAGTGGCTAATCACAACTGGCCACTGTAATTAGGGACTTACTATACTTGACATAAACTGAGTTGTTTCCTTGAATGACCGTGTTGGTGTTTGAATCTTTCAGTGTGATAGGGAATGGCTGGTGGTAGATCTTCTAGAGCTTCTAGGGGTGGAGGCCGTGATGGCCCTGTTGCTGAACCACGCCCTAAGAGAGGAAGGCCTAGAGCTGAGAAAGAGGTTCCTGCAGAACCTGAGACTCCTCATCCAGAAGCTGGGGATGAGAGTGCGAACTTGAGGGCCTCAGTAAAAGAGGCTGTCGTGGAGGAAGTACACCAGGTCATGCAGACAATCTTACCGTCTGTGGTGACCGAAGTCATCAAGGCTGTGAAGGAAGGGGAAAGGAAGGAGAGAAACCGGGCCTCGGGGGAGCAACCGGAGCCTGAAACGATTTTCTCCGATAATGAGGAGGAAGAGGAAGAGGAGCCTGTGCGGGAGGTGGCACGAGGCTGTAACTACGGGGTGTTCATGAGATGCGAGCCCCCTACTTTTGACGGTAATGGCAATGCTGCCGCTGCTCACCGATGGGTGAGAGAAATGGAGGCTGTTCTCGACATCAGCGAGTGCCGAGAAGATCAGAAAGTAAAGTTTGCCACCCACTCCTTCGTGGACTCGGCACTATGCTGGTGGGACAACATTTTCCAAGCAGAGGGTAATCGGGCGATCGGGAGAATGAGGTGGCCCGAACTGAAGAAGATGGTAATTGAGGAGTTCTGTCCTCACAGGGAAATGGATAAGATTGAGAGGGAGTTCCTGCAGCTGGAGGCGGGATCCATGACACACCAGCAATATACTACCAAGTTCAACGAGATGGCACGGTTGGTGCCGGATCAGGTGACGCCTCTTTCTCGGAAGATCAAGAGGTACATTCAGGGTTTACCGGTGGATGTCCGCCGGCATATGATCGCCGCCCGGCCAAGTACGTTTAGGTCGGCGGTTGATTTGGCCGGAAGACTTTATGATGAGAGGGGAGTGGTGGTGGTTGAAGCGAATAGGAAGGGTGGTGGTGATCGAAGCTGGAACGGGAAGAGGTTTGGTCGGGGTGAGGCCTCGACGGGTAACAAAAAGGCACGGGTGGATGACCGCCGCGGTGGCCACACCGGGAGCAGGGTCGAGGAGGTGTGGAAAGTGTGGAAAAGAGCATGCGGGAGAATGCAGGCTGGGTTTGAACGTGTGCTTCAAGTGTGGGAAGACTGGGCATATGGCGAAGGATTGCCTGACGGGCAAATGTTTTAACTGTGGGGAAATTGGTCATATGAGCAGGGATTGCAAGAAGCCGAGGGCTGAGAGTTCAGGGGCGAAGAGGACGGGAGGTGATGGACCGAGGGCGAGCGCCAGGGCATTCACCATGACACAGGAGGAGGCTAGGACGGACCCTGACGTTGTGTCCGGTATGTTTCTGGTGAACCAAACTTTAGCTTCTGTGTTATTTGATTCTGGTGCGAGTAAAAGTTTTATTTCTGCTGCTTTCTGTGCTAAGCTGCCTGCTAGTAGTAGACGTGTTGATGCGCCCTTTGATGTAGAAACTGCCATAGGTAAGTCTACCAGGATTTCTGAGATGATAGAGAATTGTGATGTGGAGCTTGAGGGTCATAAGTTTCCTGTTAGACCGTTTGTGATGACCTTAGGTGGTTTTGATTTGGTACTTGGGATGGATTGGTTAGCGGACTTCGAGGCGAACATTGTGTGTCGCAAGAAGATGATTCGGTTGTTGGCGCCTGACGGTAGTTCAGTGACGGTATATGGTGATCGGGTTACTACGATTCCGAATGTGATCTCGATGGCGGTGGCGGGAAAGTGTATGAGGCGTGGATGTAGTGCCTACTTGGCCTATGTAAAGGATGTGGATACGCCAACACCACAACTAACCGATGTACCAGTTGTGTGTGATTTTCCAGACGTGTTTTCGGAAGACTTATCAGGAGTGCCACCTGACAGAGAGATTGAGTTTCAGATTGATTTGATACCAGGTGCCCAACCTGTTGCCAAGGCACCGTATCGGTTGGCTCCGACCGAGATGAAAGAGTTGATGGAGCAGTTGCAGGAGTTGCTTGATAAGGGTTCATTAGACCGAGCATCTCTCCCTGGGGTGCTCCGGTCCTGTTTGTAAAGAAGAAGGACGGTAGTATGAGGATGTGCATCGACTACCGCGAGCTAAACAAGTTGACAGTGAAGAACCGATACCCCTTACCGAGGATAGATGATTTGTTTGATCAGCTTCAGGGTGCCAGTTGGTTTTCAAGGATAGATCTTCGATCTGGTTACCATCAGTTGAAGGTAAAGGAGCAGGATATTCCTAAAACAGCTTTCCGTACGCGCTATGGTCACTACGAGTTTCTTGTCATGTCCTTTGGCTTGACCAACGCGCCAGCTGCTTTTATGGATTTGATGAACCGTGTGTGTCGGCCTATGTTGGATAAATCAGTGATTGTGTTTATTGATGATATCCTGATATATTCGAGGAGCGAAGCAGAGCACGCCGGACACATTCGGGAGCTTCTAGAGATGCTGAGGAGGGAGAAGTTGTATGCTAAATTCTCCAAGTGCGCGTTCTGGTTGCGCGAAGTTCAGTTCTTGGGTCACGTGGTGAATCCTGATGGGATTATGGTGGACCCGGCGAAAGTGGAGGCGGTTATGCAATGGAAGTCACCAAAGACGCCATCCGAGATTCGCAGTTTCTTGGGTTTGGCGGGCTACTACAGAAGATTTATCCAAGACTTCTCCAAGATTGCTTCTCCACTAACTAAGTTGACGCGAAAAGAGGTGAAGTTCGTATGGGGTCAAGCTCAAGAGAAGGCGTTTGAAGAATTGAAGGCGAGGTTGACTCAAGCTCCTGTTCTGTCATTACCCGATGGAAGTGAAGATATGGTGGTTTATTCCGATGCTTCTTACTCGGGGTTGGGGTGTGTGTTAATGCAGAGAGGAAAGGTTATAGCCTACGCATCCCGACAGTTGAAGGTTCATGAGGTCAATTATCCTACTCATGACTTGGAGCTAGAAGCTGTGGTCTTTGCATTAAAGATTTGGAGGCACTATCTGTACGGGACGAAGTGCACCATATTCACTGACCACAAGAGTCTGAAGTACTTTTTCGAGCAGAAGGATTTGAACATGAGGCAGAGGCGGTGGTTGGAACTTATAAAGGATTATGATTGTGGCACTACCATCCGGGCAAGGCCAATGTGGTGGCTGATGCCCTTAGCCGGAAAGAAAGGCCCGAGCCGATTCGGGTGAAAGCCTATCAGTTGATCATGACCTCTGATGTAATGAAGCAGGTTAAAGAGTTTCAAGATGAGGCACTGAAAGAAGATCATCTTAACTCTGAAAGGATGAGAGGTCTGGTTGGAGAATTGGGTGAAAACACGATCGGTGTTAGAACCCGATTTGATCGTGTGTGGATTCCTCGTTTTGGGGATTTACGGGGGAAGATAATGGATGAAGCTCACAAGACTCGGTACTCCATTCATCCTGGTGCCACGAAGATGTACCATGATATGAAGAAAGATTATTGGTGGCCGGGTATGAAGCGCGACGTGGTGGAGTATGTGAGTAAGTGCCTTACTTGCTTACAGGTGAAGGCCGAGCACCAAAAGCCGTATGGGAAGATACAACCTTTGGATATACCAGAATGGAAGTGGGAGCACATCACCATGGATTTCATTACAAAGCTACCGCGTACTCCGAAAGGGTACGATGCCATATGGGTGATAGTTGATCGTTTGACAAAGAGTGCTCACTTCCTACCGATCCGCGAGACATATTCATCTGAGAGGTTGGCTGATCTGTTCATTAAGGAGATTGTGACTCGTCATGGTGTACCGGTGTCTATTGTGTCGGATCGTGACACCCGGTTTACATCTAAATTCTGGAAGAAGTTCCACGACGCTATGGGGACGAGGTTACATATCAGCACGGCTTATCATCCCCAGACTGATGGTCAGTCAGAAAGGACCATTCAGACGCTGGAAGACATGCTTCGGGCATGTGTGATCGATTTTGGTGGAAGTTGGGACGACCACCTACCGTTAGCCGAATTCTCATATAACAACAGCTATCACGCCAGCATTGGCATGCCTCCATATGAGATGCTATACGGTAGGAGATGCAGAACACCCGTTTGTTGGGGTGATATTGGTCAGAAGGAATTGGGGAGCGTCGAGGTAATCGAGGCTACGACTGAGAAGCTTGAGAAGATCAAAGCCTTCATGAAGGCAGCCAAAGACAAACAGAAGTCGTATGCTGATAAACGACGCAGGCCGATTGAGTTCCAGGTGGGTGACCGGGTCATGTTGAAGGTCTCACCTTGGAAGGGTATCATTCGCTTCCGAAAGCGGGGCAAGTTGAGCCCAAGGTATATAGGCCCTTTCCGAATCATTGCTCGAGTAGGAGAGGTGGCCTACAGACTGGAGTTACCGGATGAGCTAAGTGGAATTCACCCGACATTCCATGTATCTCATCTAAGGAAGTGCTTAGCAGATGAAGATATGATTGTCCCATTGGAAGATATCGAGGTAGATGAACGGCTCAATTATGTGGAGCAACCAGTGGCAATCATTGACCGAAAGGAGAAAAGGCTGAGGAATAAAGTGGTTCCTCTAGTGCGTGTACAGTGGAAGCACAGGAAGGGATCCGAGTCGACGTGGGAGACTGAGGAAGAAATGAGACAGCATTATCCACGTTTCTTCGAGGAATAACAGGTTTCGGGGACGAAACCTATTTAAGGGGGGTGGACTTGTAACACCCGGAAATTTATTATTTTGAAGCCGGCGAAGAAAGAAAAGAAATAAGTCCAAAGTCGAGGGACCAAACTCACCAACGAGGAAAAGTTGGGTAAGGTGGTGGTATGTGTAGGGAGAGGGCAGCCCACTCTCCCCACACTTCACACATTTTCAGATTTGAGAGGAAGGGAAGGGAGAAAGAAGAGAAAAAGGGAGAAAAGTGGTGTTTCGGGTGATTCGGGTGTCCAAAGTCGTCGAGTAGCAAGCCAAATCGAAGCTCTTGTCTTTGTGCTCGATTGTGTGAGTTCTAGGACCCCACTTTTACTTGTTTTCAAGTGATTTTGGGGCTGGAAGATGTCAAAAACCCGTTTTTATGTGTGTGTATGTTTGACCCATTTGGGTGTGATGTGTATGATGCGTTTAGAGTATGATTTCGGGCTTGTGTGTGCTTGTATGGTGTTATGGTATGCATTCCTAAGGTCCAGGAGGGTTAATTTAGGCTTAGAATGGGTTTAGATGAGCTTGGAGGCCGAAAATGGCAGATTGGGTTCGGGATGAACTCCATTCTGCATCAACTAGGGCTAGGCGACCGAATGAAGGCCATACGGCCGAATGAGGGCGATTGAAGGTCATTCGCACGATTGGGACTCAGTCGCACGACTGGGAGTCCAGTCGCATGAGGGTTGTACGACTGAGGGTTCAGTCGCATAGATGCTTAGTCGCATGAGTCCATTCGCATGAGGTTAGTCGCATAGGTGCCCATTCGTAGTAATCCCATTAGCACAAGGTCCGTACGCACGATTGGATGTTCATTCGCATTGATGACCATCCGCACGAGTCCAGTCGCATGATGTTCAGTCGCATGGAGGCCATGCGACTGAAGGGTGACCATACGCCCGAATAGGGTTGTTACACTCGAGTAAATGTGTAGTTTGACTTCTGGCCTTCGGGGAAAGGTGCAGATGTAAGTTTGGACGTAAGATAACTCGTAAGAGCATGTAAGAGGATGGTTATGGCCCTAGAGTGCATGTAGGGCATGATGATGATGATGATGATGATGTTGCATGTTTATGCATATTATGAATGTATGATGTTGCCCTGTATGATGTTGATGAATGTGTATGATATGTTCCTTATTATGATGTATGATTACCTTTCCTATGGCTTTACGTATTATGACGAACGAAATGAAGTATTATGTAACGTAAAGTGGAAAGAAATGACATGTCTTGCATGCATCGGATAACGGGTCCTTCTTTGTGATTGACCATTATGTGGAACCTCTACCGCTTACCCTTAATACTGTGGCATACGTTTAGCTTTTCATTTATTGACTTCGGCCCAGTGGCTATGACTGGTCAGTTATCATTAGTACTGTGGCATACGCTTAGCTGTTCATTTATTGACTTCGGCCCAGTAGCTAAGACTGATCGGTTAACCCCAGTACTGTGGCATACGCTTAGCTGTTCATTTATTGACTTCGGCCCGGTAGCTGAGACTAATTGGGGTGTAGCATATGGTATTGGTATGGATGACGTCCGATGTGCAAGTAAGTTAAAAGGAACGAATGAAAGAATGATCGAATGAATGAATGAAGAAGATAACAATGATATTATCTATGCGTACGTATGATGTGTGATCACGTTAAAGTAACGAATGGCTTTATATGAAAGTAAAGTATATTTTATTATTAAAACTAGAACTCACTCAGCAACGCTGACTTTTATTGCATTTTCCAGTTGGCAGGTAAATGATTGCTGAGGATGGCGCGGCAAGGCTACTCGGCTCTTTTGGGATGGCATCCAATTATATAGCTTTTGTGATGTAATGCAAACATGAATTTTGTAACCGGATAATGATGTATTATTTGGCAAAAGTAATTATAATGAAACGTGATGTCATTTTTGAATGTTTCCGCTGCAATGATTTCTTAATGTAATGTAAATTTTATATTTTATGTGCGATGAATGACCAACTGTAGGCGTCCCGGGAACGGGGCCTTACATACACCGTCGTTCTTTGGTGACGGTGCGCCGGAGATCAACGAATTGAGCTCCCGGAGCACTTTCTTTTGGTACTGTTGCTTCGCCACATAGGCCGCCGACGGCGTCGTTTTGAATGTTGAAGCGGGTGATGACGCCGTGTGCACCGTCGTCGTCGCCGGAGTGATGGTCAGATTAGCCCAAATGGATGTCATTGATGAATTGTCGTTGGGGGTCTAGTGATTCATGGTGTGAATTGAACTGAAAAGTGTTGAGATTTGTGTTGAGAGTGGTGTGTGGGAAAGTTAGGGTTAGGGTTTATGTTTGTGAATGAGCTTTTCTCATTGTATTGGGCTAAATTTGGATCAGCAAATTTGGGTTGAATTCATTAAAAAAATTAAAGTAATTGGCTAAAAATTGGGGCTAGTTACAAGATTAACTATAATTGGGTTGGATTTTTTTAAAAACCAAAAAAATTAAAAACAAAAAAAAATTGAAGCGGATAATTGGGTTGGATTTTTAAATTTTTTTTTGTTGTGTGGGCTGATTAAAAACAAAAAAAATAACAAAGTTGGGCTCATTAAAAATCAAAGAAAGAGTTCATTTTTTTAAAACCTGGGGAAGAAATATTCAACAATTTTAAAAGATTTATAAAAAAAACAAGCTGACCCCAGTTGCTAAGATTGCATAGAGTGACATTTTAAAAAAAAAATATTTTTCCCAAGGGAGAATTAATTTACAATTTTTGGGAAAAATACTTTTGGGGGTGTTAATTGCAATAAACAAAATAAAAATAAAAATGGCTTTTCCAGAACATTTTAAATCCTTCAAATCTGATAATCTCATAATTGCACATTGTCGGTTTGATAATTTTGCAGCTTTAAAGAATGAAAGGATGTCCGATTTTGTTGATCGTTTTCTATTGGTGGCAAGTACTCTGAAGAAGTTTGATGCCCAATTGGGAAATCATGAACAAGTTTTGAGATTGCTTGATTCCCTCCCACTAGAATGGAGTTCACACAGCAAGTTGATTAAACGAGATAGAGGTTTTTGGGATTGCAAACTAATGGAGGTGATCAACAAACTAAAAGAAATTGAGTTGGATATCAAACGTCGTGAGTACTATGAAGCGACATATCTAACTCCAAAGATCACTTCAAACTCCAAAGAGAAACCAGAAGAGAGATCAGATTCTAGCACCAATTCCAACGGTTTACCAAATTCTGGACTTGAAGAGGTACAAGAGGAGCTTAAGTAGACATCAATGGGTAAAGGTGGAGTTGAGTTGAATGATGAAGTTTATGATGCTGAGAAGGAAGAGGAATGGAAGCGAAATACCAAAATTTGCAACTGCGAGAAGGCTCTTACTGCTGAAAGAGTCATTCTGGATCTTCCATACGAGACAATTGAAGATCATGCTTAGGTTGGACTCCCGTTAGATTAGAATGTTTAATTTTGCTTGTAATAGGTCTTATGTTAGTTTCCTTTTGTATGTTATTAGCTTTATATAGTTTTGCAGTCCAGCGAAACTATAGTTTCGCTCACAGTTAGCTGTTTAGTTCGCCGGGCGAAACTGCTGTTTCTGCCGGGCGAAACAACAGTTTCGGCAGAACAGTTTCGCTGTCAGCGAAACTGTCTGCGAAACTAAGACTCCTATATATACATATGTTCATTTTCATTGTGGTAAGCTTGCAAAACCCTAATCGTGAATCATTGTTGCAAGTTACCCTTTTCAAAGCAGTTATTACACATAAATATCATTGTGCTTGAAGTTATTGATTGTTATGATGTTCATTGTCTTATATTGAATGAGTTCTTATTGTGATCAATCTTCTTTGGTCATGTTGTTTATTGTGTTTGTTGGATATTGAACGATTCTTCATATCATTTGCACTGTAATACGATCAAATGGACCAACAATATGGTATCAGAGCCTTAGTGCTCTTGATTTGTTGAGTTTTTGGTGGTTTTAGTTCAATATCTAGTTTCCATCAATTTTCAGTTCATTATCGGGTGTTTTTGATATGGAAATTGATTGAGTTTTGCTAGTTTTTGGTTGTGGAAGCTCTACTAATCATCAGATCTCAAATTCATTGAGTATTTGATGATTTCAGATTGATTTTGGGTTGAAAAAGGGTTTTAGGTTCGACAGCGAAACTACTGTTTTGACTGCGAAACTACGATCATCTTTCAGCGAAACTATGGGTGTTATCACTATTGAAATCGTTTTCTAGTTGTTCTGCGAAACTAGTCTTTTGAACGAAAGTTTACCAGTGCTTGTGAAGGTTTAACAAGCGAAATTGCTGCCGAAAGTGATTTTGAACGAAAGTCAAGCTTGTTTCGTGCGAACTTATCAGCGGAACTAAGCCTGTTGTGACAATTGGCTAGCAAAACTGCTGCCGAAATTGTCAGCGAAATTAGCCTCCTCTGCGAAAGTGTCAGCGAAATTAGCCTTCACTGCAAAATTGTTTGCGAAATTAGATTTTTCTGCGAAATTGTCAGCGAAATTTTCTCTTCTGTTGATCCTCATCTCTATAGATCTATGATCGGTTCCCTCATGTATCTTACAGCAAGTCGTCCTGATATCACTTTTATTGTAGGATATTGTGCTCGATATCAGTCGGCCCCTAAAGAGTCTCATGAGAAAGCTGTCAATAGAATCTTTCGTTATCTCAAAGGCTCATCTCGTTTAGGTCTTTGGTATCCATATGGAGGGAATTTTGATTTACATGCTTATTCTGACAGTGATTCTAATGGTTGCAGGTTAAACAGAAAATCGGTGACTGGGTGGTGTTAATACCTGGGCAATTGTCTGGTGTCTTGGCAGAGCAAGAAACAGACCACTGTTTCCCTTTCTACAGAGGAAGCAGAATACATTGCTGCCTCTAGTTGTTGTTCCCAAGTCCTTTGGATACAGCACCAAATGATTGACTATGGAATCAACTTTCTCGACACGGCGTTGTTTTGTGACAACGAAGCAGCCATTGGGATTGCTAAAAATCCTATTCATCATTCTCGAACCAAGCACATCGAAACACGGATTCATGCAATTCGTGATGCCCAAGAAAAGGGTTTTATCGATATTATTCCCATTGACACTAAAAATCAAAAGGCAGATCTTTTCACAAAAACTTTTGATAAACCTCGCTTTTATGAATTGATCTCTATGCTCGGGTTAATATCCTTTTAAACCTCTTTTCTTTTCTTTTATAAAATTATCTTTTAAAATAAAATAATAACAATACTCATTTTAATAATATTATCCTTTTAAAATAAAATTTTGGGGGAGTAACTAAATAACCTGAGTGTTGAATTTGAAATGACGAGAAATGATTTTATATCTTCTGGATATGTTCCTTTATGCATGACTGGTACTTAAATGAAAAATGATAGTAACTAATGCTGATCTCTGTTTCACATCTTATTTTTTATTGAATATTAAAGTCAAGAAAACAGACTCTTTAAACGATATGTTTGGTAGGCTCAGCCTGAAGAATAAAGTATACAACAGCAATATGATTTAAATTAAAATCCCTGCTTAAGGATGTCTGGTTTTACACGATCATTTTGGCCTACATGAAAACTGAGTCCCAGCAAAAAGTGGATTCAGAATTGATCTTTGGCTCTTGTCCTGTACATTTATGTCTTGTACTTGTGCTAATCTCCTCTGTTGTATGGAAGTACTGATCTGGAGTGATGATCTCCTCTGCTGTACGGTAGTACTGACCTGGAGCTCTCATCGGCACATATTTAAATGGTGATCTCCTCTGTTATACGTGAGTATAGACCTGGAGCTCTCACTATCTTGATCTAACCAGTGTCAAATCATCTAAATGATGAATTCATCACAGAAGGCAATTCTCTGTCAATAATCACTTGCACACTAATACACAAGCCTTACTCTATAAAGATCGTAACAAAATTCAAGAACTCTTGAGGTTGGGTGAGGGTTTTTGCCAAATGATTGTGGGGTCCTAACATTCTAAAGCATCTAATCGAACCTTAACAAATCATACGCTGTTTGTTGAAAAGGATAAGGCATGGGTTTAAGTGGACAAATATATCAGCAATTGTTATTGATTTGTTTCTGAATTTCAACAGTCCCTTTGCAGATTGTGATCAGATTCAGCTATCAGTATGATCTCATTGTCGGTCGATGATTAAAGTCATCTTTGTGCTAATGCATATCTTGAGGATATGATCTCTGATTGATTTAGATCTCAGTTTTTGTTGTTAAAAAAGGCGAAACTATACTTTCACTGTTTGTTTCGCTAGATGAAATTACAATTTCGCTCAGCTATCTCATTCTGTGCGAGGTCATTTTTGATCTGTGTTTCACTTGGCAAAATTACAGTTTCGCTTGGCGAAACTGTAAGTTCGTCCGACGACACTATAGTTTCGCTATCAGCGAAACTATAGTTTCGCAGGCTGCGAAACCTTTTGCTATATAAGTCTTTTTGCGATATTATTTTCTCACTTTCGCATTATCGACCTGTGATGTCCCTTAGGGCTTCTCCGTGTCCCTATTTGACGATTTTATGATTTTGTGTTTTATTTTACTGATTGATTGTTGATTCAAGTTCGCAAGTGAGTTTCGAACCAAGGACCATCCATTAATCTTGTTAATAACATCTCATTGTGGGTTTATTTAATCGTGACTCTTCGGTACCTTCGCTGTTCGTTCAGCAAAATTACCGATAGTCCAGCGAAACTGAACGAAAGTTCTTGAGTTCTCAGCGAAACTATGAGGTTATGCTGTCCGAGCGAACTTAACAGTTTCACTGACTAATTTTCAGTTTCGCTGTGCCAAAACTATTGTTTCGGCTTGTAGAATCTACCTCACTGTCTTGGCAAAACTAACTTGATTTTGCTGGCGAAACTATACTTTCGGCCGCCGAAACTATTTATCATTCCGCGAAACTATAGTTTCGGCCAGCGAATTTAGTTTAATTATTGTTTATTCTTTATTCTTTTCTTGTTTTTTTATTATTTTAGCACTTAATACTTATTCTAATGTATTTCATTTGTATTTCACATATAAATGGCAAATCAAAAATTCAATGAGAGAAACAACATCACGGCTATTCTGGATGATACACATCCTAAAGCAGCAGGGTTTAGAGACTGTATTCAATGGCTGCAAAGATCTCCCATTTCTTATGTTATATCTCATTCCACTACCATATATGACCTTCATATCAGAGATTTCTGGAGATTTGCTGAATATGACACAAGAGGAAATACTTAAAGAATTACTGCCAAAGTCTTAGAGCACGAGGTGATTATTACTGCAGAGACAGTTTCGAGGATTTTAAGTCTAGAGGAGGATTCTGGTGAAGAGGTTTCTATGACTGATACAGAGGTGATTGAAGCATTTAGGAGCATGGGTTATGAGGGGCTAGCTTTTGGTTCCCGAAAGGAGATCAAGAAGTCTTTTCTCTCCAAGGAATGGAGATTTATTGTTCACGTATTCATCATGTGCCTAGATCACCGTAAAGGTGGATCAGACGGGCTAAACATTGACTGGGCTAAAGAAATGATGTTGTGTTGCAAAGGAGAGAAGGCAAACATAGCCAGACTGATATTCACTTGCATGGCTGAGAATGTTATGGCCTTGAAGAAAGATAAATGGTTGTTGTATCCTCAATTTCTTCAAATGATCTTTGACGACCTTATACCAAATGTGCCAAAACACTGGGAGGTGAAAAGGCTGGTACAAATGAATCCTCGTATCTTTGCTGATTGTTATGCTATACGCCATGATTTTAGTGGAAAGATAACCCATCTCTGGGAAAACATGTACACACTGGAGAGATGGAACTACATTAGACGGGTAGATGAATCTGAGAATAAAAGAACTGAAGAAACCATGGCACAACAATCTGATGCAACCAAGAAAAGAAAAGATATGCTAAAGAGAAGGATTATGATTTTGAAGAAGATATAAATGAAAGAGCTGAAGAGTTAAGGATAGAAAAGGAGAAGAGGTCAAAGAAGAAAGCTGATACAGCAGATTCAGAGAGGCGAACTAAACAGAGACATCAAGCATTCTTTGGGAGGAGAGAAGAAAGAGGAGATCTAGATGAAGATATGATCCATAATCTAAACAGTGCATTGGCAAATGAACTGAGTAGGATAAAGACGAAGCTCATCAACCAAGAGATACGGGAGAAGCAAAAAAGATGAGATGATAGATGGAATGAAGAAAATGCTTGTTGATCAAAACTGTCAGGCGAAGAAGTTGTTTGAGGAGATTGGCCAACTGAAAGTTGCAGCCGGCCTGCCTAATCAACTAGCTCAATCTGAGTTAGATGATTTGACTGATACTTCTAAATACCCGTTCTTGAACGCGGGTACTTCCTCCAGGGTAGGAGAGGGCACATCTGGTGCAGCATCTGCTGGTGTTGAAGATCCTGAAATAAGACGTGAAGATGAAGGTAGGGAAAATGAGGAGGAGATTATTGAAGCTGGGTTTGTCAGTATGCAGTTTGATTTTGAGAAGGATTTGGTGGGTGAAGAGTTGATAGTAGAGAAAAATGCTGAAGAAGTTGTTGAGAAAGGAAAGGGACTAGTTGATGAAGAAGAGGATGATGAACAACTTGTAGACTGTGATTCTAAACCTGAGTTCTATGAAGTTGATGAGAGGCCGTTGACTTATGTAGCCAAGAAAGGAGAGCTTAATGATGATGTATTTGAGATGGCTAAAGATGAGTGGTTTGTTAAGGAGAAAGAGGCAGAAGAACTTACTCCCGTATTCCAACACATGGAAGGGTTGAGTAGGAAAGAGGCTGACAAGTGGATTATAAGTTGGTGCTATAACCCCGACCTTAAAATGTTCATGATAAAGAGGAGAGGGGGCGGAATTAGCTACTTGCATAAAAGGAAGGCTTTCAAGACCTTATCTAAATGGGATATAAGGCGCCTGGCAACACTACCATTACTGAAGGCAAATCTGAGTGAACGAGCCTCTCTGTTAGAAAAGGAAATTCAGAATGGGCTAAATGTCAATTTTGAGTCTTTTGGTTACATGAAGGCTGAGAGGAAACGTTCAAAAAGAGACAAGGATTGGGAGACCGGGAATAGAAGAATTGTACTAAGGGTGAAACCCCCAAGGACCGTGAATAGGGTCAGATTAGTGATTCCCCTTCCCCAACGATTATAGAGCTTTGAAAAGTGGTTTTATGACAATAATACAGGGGAGGCTGTCATCAGAGTGAAGAATGGTGCTGAAATCAAAGTTTTTGATCCAATGGAACTCTTCAGCTTTTGTGATGAAGACCTGCTGGTTCTTTGCGAGAATCATATCAAAGCAGGTGCAGGTGAGGAAACGAGGAAGGAAGCCAGTCTGTTTATGACTGTGGCAAATAAGATTAGAGGTGTTAGAGCAGAAGTCAAGAGGCTTGCAGAGAAAGTGAGGGCCCAAGATGATTTAAACATGGACATACAGGATCGCTGACAGCTGTTTCTGCCGGGCGAAACTACAGTTTTGGCAGAACAGTTTCGCTGACAGCGAAACTGTCTGCGAAACTAAGACTGCTATATATACTTATGTTCATTTTCATTGTGGTAAGCTTGCAAAACCCTAATCGTGAATCATTGTTGCAAGTTACCCTTTTCAAAGCAGTTATTACACAGAAATATCATTGTGCTTGAAGTTAATGATTGTTATGATGTTCATTGTCTTATATTAAGATGAGTTCTTATTGTGATCAATCTTCTTTGGTCATGTTGTTTATTGTGTTTGTTGGATATTGAACGATTCTTCATATCATTTGCATTGTAATACGATCAAATTGACCAACAACAGTTCAGGATATGTGTTCTTCTGCTTGCAAAATTCGTTTATTTGGTGTGTATAAATCTAATAGGTTACTTTTAGATAACCAAAAGGAATTAACCACCATAAGCGCGGAACTTAAAAAGAATGAAGCCAAGTATTTCATAAAATTAAATGAAGCTTTAAAAGAAAATGATCATTTAAAACAAACTCTTCTTGAAAGAAATGTTGAAATTAATCTTTTAAACGAAAGAGTCACCTTGGCCGAATTTGAAACAAGCAAGCTTAAAACAAAGCTTGATAGATGGACCACATCCGGAATGAAATAGGAAGAGGTATTGTGTAAACAAAGGGGACCTAGGAATAAAACGGGAGTGGGTTGTGGTGAAAATCCATACGTCTATCCTCCTCTTAGCACCCATTGTTACTATTCTATGCCTCAACCTCATCTATCTAATGATTTAATTGAAGCTGTAGAAACTAATAGTTTAAACGCAGGTTTAAGAAGCGTTAATCTCAAAGAGGTTAGAGAAGTGCAGGATTCTCCTGTAGGTTTGGATTCCTCAAGAAGGGATTTGATAAGAATATTAATGACGATTCCACCTCTGATGATCTAAAACCAATATCAGATGCTTCTCCAATCTTCTTCAACAAATTCAAAACAGGTAACATTACTTCGTTTGTTCCTGTCATGTTTGTCAAAGAAGGAACAGTTGTCGAATCGTCAGGAAATCAGAATCCTATAACCGAAGCCGACACAATAGGAGGTGTCAATAAAGATCCATTGGAGAAATATCTATGTATACGAGACTGGATAAGCTCAGATGATGAATCAAACACAGAGGACCGTGTTGGTTCCTCACAGATCAAGATATCTCTTGACATTTTCAAGTCTCAAAAGCTTCCAAAAGCTGAATCAAGACCAATACGGATCTCTTCTCCAATTGCAAAATAACCCAGTCAATCAGTGAAGATCTCATTCTATGTTCAGCACGGGAAACTTCAGAACAAGCAAGAATCTGCTACAAGCTCAAATCAATCATCATCACCACCTGCACAACACGGGACTACAAAGAATCAAAAGCCTTTCAAGGCTTGTTTTGAGTGTGGAAAAGAAGGTCATGTGGTAAAGAAGCGCCCTCAAAAACTTGCTTCGAATGGTAAAGGCAAACCAAATTGCTTCTCCGGATATAAGTCTACAAAGAATGTTCCAGATGGTAAAGGCAACACGGGTTGCTTCTCTGGTTCAAAAGGTAAAAAGCACACATCTTTGAATGGTTGGATGAAAAACCCTCCATCCAAACCTTTTCATGTGAAGCCGGTTTCACATGATTCAATGAAGAAAATGACCAAAAGTTCAAAACCAAATTCTTTTTCACCCGATCTTAAACAAAAAATGATTTCAAAATTTAATTTCTTCAAAATAAAATTGATTAAACCGAAAAAAAATTGGCAAATAAAAAAGAAGGATTCAGAAATTCCTGATATTTCAACAGATTGTGTGCTAAATCAGGTTACTTCTACCGTTGAAAAAGGAACTCTAAGGACTACAATGGCCAGGGTTCCTCTTTCAAACTAATCTGTTTTTGAGTGCAGGAACCATTCACGAGGACTGTTAGTAATCTGGTTTGCTGACAGAGCTTGTTTCTAATTCAAATTTGAGGCGGAACAAACAGGTTAAGGTCATGGTATTTTATCCACAATCTAGATTTATATCTGCACAATCTCAGTTCTCACTTCACAATCACTACATAGTTCTTGATCATTCATTTCTTATCTTCATATCAGTCTAGTTTGGAAGACCTTATTTGGTAAATTTCTATTTTTGTATAGTTATAATTAAAAAAACATAAAAAAAAATTAAAAAAAACTTAAAAAAAACAAAAACAAAAATAGGTTTGCAAAAATAAAAATATAGGGGGAGAGTATAATAAATAAAATATGAAAAGAGAACTAGTAACTTGATTCGAGATGACTAAGAAATGATTGTATATCATCTTGAAATGCTTGTTTTTGTATGATTTGCGTTTATAAAATGAGAAATGATAGTAACTGATGCTGTTATTTCATTCATATCTTATTTTTAATTGCAAATAAATGAAAAACAAATAGATTCTTTAATGATATGCTTGATAGACTCAGCCTGAAGAATAAAGTAGACAACAACATACTGATTTGAATTAAAATATATATGCTTAAGGATGTCTGGATATACGCAATCATTTTGGCCTGCACGAAAACTGAGTCCCGACAAAAATTGGATTGAGAATTGATCTTTCACCCACCATGATACAAATCATATAAGCCATATCTTTTAGCAATGTTTGGTGTATTTATGTGTCTTGTGTTTGTGCTAGTCTCCTCTGTGGTACGGAAGTTCTGACCTGGAGTGATGATCTCATTTGTTGTACGATAGTACTGACCTGGAGCTCTCATCGGCATATGATTAAATGGTCATCTCCTTTGTTATACATGAGTATAGACCTGGAGCTCTCACCATTTTGGTGTAAGTTGTGTCAAATAATCTAACGATGAATTCATCACAGAATGTAATAGTCTAATGATAATCACTTGCACACTAATGCACAAGCCTTGCTCCATAAAGATCGTAACAAAATTCAAGAAATCCTGAGGTTGGGTGAGGGTTTTTTCGAAATGATTGTGGGGTCCTAGCATTCTAAAGTATTTAATAGAACCTTAACAAATCATATGTTGCTTGTTGAAAAAGATAGGGCATGGGTTTAAGTGGACAAACATATCAGCAATCGTTATTGATCTGTTTGAGAATTTCAAAATCATTCAAGGACTGTGATTAGATTGAGCTATCAATATAATATCATTGCTTGTTGATGATTAAATTCATCTTTGTGCTAAAGTATATCTTGAGGATGTGATCTCTTGATCGATTCAGTTCTCGATAATTAAATAAAAAAATCTACAAATAAAAAAATATTATAATAAATATATATAATAAAAATAAATAATTTAATAAATTTTCATTTCTGAATTCTTTCAGGTCTTCCATATTATGTTGTTACAATTTTATCATTTTTCATGCATTTCACAGAAATTGCACACACACGAACACGGGTTCGCTTGTTTTCACACACAGATAAACACGGGTTTATTTTGTTAAAATGAAATGATCTAATTAGCAATGTCGAGATTGTGTTTGAGAATGTGTTTCAGATTTTTGCTGCAAGTGATGGTCGATCATCAATTGAGCAGGGTACCTGATCAGAGAACCTGTTCCTCAAGTTTGCAGAAGATACCAAGCTAGGAATCCTCCTCCTACATCTTCTGAAGCACTCAAGATTAGAGATTTAGGAAAGCTGTTCTAATATCTTTACAAAGGATGTACTCGAAAAGGGGAAGCATATAAATAAGGGGAGCTTATGCAATGAATAATCTTTCTCATCAAATTTAGAAAGATTCAAATTGAAGATCTTTCTATTGTTGACTTCTCGGTGTTGATTTCGTTTGAAGACGTTGATAATGATAGACTAAGGGGGAGTATTGTTAGAGCTGTACAAGATAGTCTATATTATCAACACACTCAAAGTCAATAAAAGTCAACATCACGCTCAAAGTTAACGCAAAACTCAAACCCGACACGTTCGAGACAAAGAACCGAGACGAGAAGTTGAAGATTTATATGACTAGGAGCTTTATTGTAATAAATATATGTTGTGTCAACAAAATATATTTCATCTTGTTTTAGTTATTTTTATTTTTTATATGTAATTTTCATTAATTAGCTTAAGTCTAGGGAGTTAAGTGCAATTAGTGAATATTATATTCACTATAAATAGGTTATTTGTAATTAGAGAGGTTAATGGTTGAATGACCATTTGATTGGGTTTCCACTTTGTACAAATTATATGCAATCAATATAGATCAAAGTGGGATTTTAGTGTGTTTATCATATTTTGATCCATAATTTTTACGATTTGATTCCAGTGTGATTAACCTGGGCTAACAACTTGAAGTCCAATAACAAGAGTTCTAGTTCATGTTCAAATCATCCCATCATTAAGAAGAAGGCTGATCAGTTGTACACCACTGTTGTACAACCTGAACCATCTAGCTCCAAAGGTAGTTCTATCCCCACAAGAATTGCCACAGCATCTGCAAAGATGAAGATGGAGAAGGAAAGTGATCAAGTTCAGCCTTGTTCACAAAAGAAGACTCCTAGAAGGAAGAAAATGGATTGTGTCATGTGTGGTAGTACTTCTCATCTTGCTAAAGATTATGTTTACAATCCAAAGAGTACTATCCAAATGACTAAGAAAGAAACTTCTAAGAGTTTGGAGAAGAAGAAGCAAGCTTCGGAAGGAAAAACTTTTTCCTTTGGAAGCTCCAAAATGAAGAAGAAGACAAGTGGAAACTTTCCATTGGAAGAAAATTTGGTCTCGAAAGAAAGAAATACTTCCGAAGCACTAAAGCCTGCTGTAGTGAAAGCAAGATCTTCCGAAGGTCTAGTAATCAAAACTTTGAAAGTCAACAAAACTTCTGAATTGTTGAAGGCCAAGTCTAAGCTTCCAAAGGTGATGTGGAAGACAAAGAAAGACCAAGTGGCTGAAAGTTCTTCATCAACATCAGCAAATGATCCTCAAAACATGACTATAGGATCAATTACTGTTGCATTGTCTTCAACTTCTTTTAATGAGCCCAAGACCAATGAGGCTTGGGTTTCCAAATGTAACTAACCATCTCTTTTATGCAAGAACAACTCAAGACAAACAGAAATGTATGGATCATTGACAGTGGTTGTTCCAGGCACATGACAGGTAATAAGTCACTACTCCAAAACTTTGAAAGAATTGATGGAGAATTAGTTGCTTTGGAGGAGATGTAGGAGGTTACATTATAGGAAGGGGCAAGGTCGCAAATGGTAAGCTCAACATTGAGAAGGTAAACTTTCTCAAGGAGCTTTGGTACAATCTTTTGAGTGTATCCCAATTTTGTGATCAGTCATAACATGCTCTTTACTGATTATGAGTGCATTGTTCTTAGGCCCGGGGTGCTTATTCCTCATGAGCATATCCTGCTCAGAGCCCCCAGGAAAGGGAACATGTACAAGATGGATTTCCAAGAAACATCTCCCTCAGGAGAAGTTTCATGCTTTCTATCTAAAGCAAATAGTGATGAGTCTTTTCTCTGGCATAAAAGAATATACCATGTAAACTTTAAAAACATGAATAAATTAATTAAGAATGATTTGGTAGCTGAAATGCCAAAGAAAGAGTTTACAAGTTATGACCACAGTGTTGCATGCCTCAAAGGGAAGCAAAACAAGGTATAACACAAGCCAAAGGAAAGAAAATCTATTACTACTCCCCTACACTTATTACATATGGATCTCTTTGGCCCTACCAGTGTAATGAGTCTAGGAAGGACCTCTTATTGTTTGGTGATCACAAATGACTATATAAGATTCACTTAGGTCTTCTTTCTTAGAACTAAGGATGAGACTCCTGAGATTCTGAAGAATTTCATCTTAAAAATTAAGAATCAATGTGATCACAAGGTCAAAACCATAAGATGTGATCAACAAACTGAATTTAAGAACCAAATACTTGATACATTTTGTGATGAAAAAGGTACTACAAGAAAATATAGTGCTCCCAGGACTACTCAGCAAAATGGTGTTGCTAAGAGGAGAAACAGGACACTAAATGAGGCTGTAAGAACTATGTTGTCTGACTCTAAACTACCCATCACCTCTGGGCAGAGGCAGTGAACACTGCTTGTCATGTGCAAAATAGAGTTTTAGTAGTTAAGACACATGGTAAGACTCCTTATGAACTTTGGCATAAGAGGAAACCTTTCATTGGTTTTCTCAGGTCATTTGGATGTCTTTGCACCATCTTGAATACCAAAGATCAAATTGCCAAGTTTGTTGAGAAATCAGATGATGGATATTTTATTGGATACTCCTCTCAAGCTAATTATATAGAGTATACAATCTCAGAACTAGAGTAGTTGAGGAGTCAGCCAATGTGACTTTAAATGAGCACACTCCTAGTGTGAAAGGTTCTGGCCCTGGTTGGCTATTTGATCTTGATTTAGTTACCAACTGTTTTAACAAATCTTTTGAGCATATTTCAGGATCCATAGATATACTACCTACAGGTGATCCTGACCCAAGATTTGAGCTGAGAAGACCTTCAAGCTACACAACTTTTGCTCCAGTGGTAACTAATCCTGCAAATGAAGTTTCTACCTGCACATCAATGACAAATCCTGCTGATACTTCTGGGGTGCCTTCAAATTCCAGCTTAGAGGCATAAAACTCAGATGAAGGAGCTTCAAATGTAGGAGAAAATGGTGGTGGTGAAAGTGATCAAGAATTCCTTGATGCTGACAACCACTCCGTTAAAGACAACATCAATGATGTCACACACTTATTGGATCAAGTCAATCTTGATAAGTGTGCTAATGTGGAGGGTGAATCCTCATTGCCAGATAAGAGTTTCTTTAATTTAGATATGTCTAAGCAACTTGCTGTGATTCCTCATCTAAAGATCCACAAGTCTCACCCTACCACAAACATCATTGGAGATGTTGATTCAGGGGTAAGAACAAGAGGACAAACCCATGATGAAAATGTTTGTGTTCACTCTTGTTTCTTATCTCAGATAGAGCCAAAGAAGATTGATGAGGCTCTAAAGGATAGAAGTTGGGTTGAGGCTATTCAAGAGGAGCTGCTTCAATTCAAAAGGCAAAAGGTCTGGAACCTATGTCCTCTTCCTCAAAGGAAGACTACCATAGGAACCAAATGGGTGTTCAGGAATAAGAAGGATGATAGAGGACTTGTCATCAAAAACAAGGCAAGACTATTTGTTCAAGGGTATACTCAAGAAGAAGGAATTGACTACACAGATGTTTTTGCTCCTATAGCAAGACTTGAAGCTGTCAGGATATTCCAAGCTTTTGCTGCATCCAAGAACTTCAAGGTCTACCAACTTGATGTCAAGTGTGCCTTTCTCTATGGAGTGATTGATGAAGAGGTGTATGTCAGAAAACCACCTGGGTTTGTAGATCCTGATCATCCTTATTATGTCTGCAGGCTTGATAAAGCTCTTTATGGGCTGCACCAAGCACCATGTACTATAATTTTCCATAAGCGTTGAATCAGAATCACAGATTTGATTTCATTTCTTTTAGCTAAGCTGTCCTCCTCCCTCGTTTTTTTAAGTAATTAAATACTGCATGAATTAAATACTAAACTAACCTATTCTCCCACTAAAATTCTAAAACCGAAAATCCTTTTGTCTTTTTGCATTTTAATAGATAAAAAAATAAAGTAAATAAAAGAAAATAAAAAGAAACAAAAAAACTTGTCGAACTATGCACTTTCTTCCTCTAGAATCACATCACTTTTCTTTTTCACGCCATTAACCTCTAAAAGATATAAAAACCTCGGTTTATCAAATGCTTTTGTGTAGAGGTCGGCACGTTGAAAATCTGTATTTATTTTAACCACATCGATTAATTGTTTTTCAAAACAAACACGTATAAAGTGATATTTAATACCGATGTGTTTCGTTTTAGGATGTTGGACTGGATTTTTGGTGACAGCAATAGCAGCAGAATTATCAACAAAAATAGGAGTGTTAAAGAATTGCAAATCGTAGTCGCGCATTTGCTGTTGAATCCAAATGATCTGCAAACAGTAACTTCCAGCAGCAACGTATTTAGCTTCACAAGTTGACAGAGCAACCGATGTCTGCTTCTTACACTGCCATGTGACTAACCGTCTACCAAAGAATTGACATCCTACAAAAGTTGACTTGTAATTCATCTTGCAACCACCATAATCCGAGTCACTATACGCTGTAAGCTCAAAATCATCATCATGAGGATACCACAACCCGAGTGTTGGAGTACCCTTCAGATAGCGAAAAATCCGTTTCACACAAATGAGATGATTTACTTTTGGTTTTGCTTGATATCTTGAACAAAGACACGTGGCATATATGATATCTGGACGAGACGCTGTGAGATACATAAGGGATCCAATCATTCCTCTATACATTGTAGCATCAACCAGATCACCATTTTTGTCGGGTGCCACATCATGATTCGTGGCAAGTGGAGTTCCAGCAGCTGAAGCATTCTTCATGTCAAACCGACTTAGGATGTCCCCTACATATTTAGTCTGATGCAGGAAGATTCCTTTTGGTGTCTGATCCACCTGTAGTCCTAGGAAGAACTTCATCTCCCCCATTGCACTCATATCGAACTCTGCTTTCATTACAGATTCAAATTCTTTACATAATTTTTCATTCTTGGAACCAAAGATTATGTCATCTACATATATTTGTACCAGCAGTAAATCACCGTTTTTTTCTTTGATGAATAATATACAATCAATCACTCCTCTGCGAAAATTGTGTTTCACAAGATGAGTCGAGAGCTTCTCGTACCAGGCTTTAGGGGCTTGATGGAGCCCGTAGAGAGCCTTGTCAAGTTTGTAAACTCTGTTCCGATGATAAGGATCCTCAAATCCTTCGGGTTGACTGACGTAGACTGTTTTACGAATTTCACCATGAAGGAATGCACTTTTGACATCTAGAGTGATAAGCTTTAATCTTCATGTGAGATGCATAGGCTAGGAAGATACAGATTGCTTCCATTCTAGCCACACGTGTAAACACTTCATTGTAACCAAAGCCTTCGACTTGTCTAAAACCTTGAACCATAAGTCGAGCCTTGTTTCTGATTATAACCCTTTGGTCATCTTTCATGCACTTCAAGACCTATTTAGTGCCAATTACCTTAGCACCTTTTGGTGTATCCACCAGTGTCCATACTCCTAGCTTCTTGAATTGTAGGAGTTCTTCTTGCATGGCACTAACCCATGCCTTATCGTTTAAGGCTTCACTTACATATTTTGGCTCAAATTGAGACACAAAACATCGATAAGCACCGTCGTGAAGATAGCCTTTTTCCATGACTGAGGCATAATAGCTGAGTAGAGCTGATTTTGTGTATGTACTCCTGATTGTACATCCCCTATGACGTTGTCCAGAGGATGATATACATTTATTCGAGAGCCGGGAGTGGTGGGAACAACTACTTCCTGATCCAGATTTTGAATTCTCGGTTCAGTATCTGTAGCCGTTGGAGTGTGAGGTTCTGAAATGTCAGAGGCATCAACATCTGATGCTTGTGTACTTTCTGTAGCAGAAACCTGTTCCTCCTGGTCCACCTGTTCAGTCTCCACTAATTCATTGTCAGAGGAGGAGTCTCTTACATCAAGTGCTCCCCCTAAAGGACTAGAAGATTCACCTTGTGGAACAGATGTTGTTGAGTCTAGTGACAGTGTGTTTAAGACATCATACCTCATCTCTGGTCGATAACTCTCATCAAGAAGGGGAGGGAGGGTTTTCAGTCTCCACTAATTCATTGTCAGAGGAGGAGTCTCTTACATCAAGTGCTCCCCCTAAAGGACTAGAAGATTCACCTTGTGGAACAGATGTTGTCGAGTCTAGTGACAGTGTGTTTAAGACATCATACATCATTCTGGTCGATAACTCATCATCAAGAAGGGAGGGAGGGATGTTGAAGGACTAAAGAATCCACTAGTCGAAGAAGAATGAGGGTCCCATTCCAGCAAGGGGGGTGGTGTATCTCTGAACATCAACGTTGCACCACACTTCTACCTGATCCGTTGAGTTGTTATAAACTCCCTTGTCTGGTATGTTGTATCCGAGAAAAATACCTTCTTCTGCCTTCTCACTAAACTTCCCAGTCTGAGTTTTCTTCAGCAGCATGCACGGTACGCCAAACGGTTCTAGATACTCCAAGTTGGGTTTACGTCGCTGGAGCAGCTCATAGCATGTTTTCCCATGTCGTTTGACCACTAAGACTCGATTGAGTGGGTAACAAGCATTGGCCACTGCCTCATTCCAAATTTGGATAGGCAGTTTCGAGTCGGCTAGCATCGTTCTTGCTGTCTCTATCAAGCTCTTGTTCTTTCGTTCAGCAACTCCGTTCATTTGTGGAGTGTAGGCAGATGTGAACTGGTGTACAATTCCTTTCTCTTTGCAGAACGCCTCCATCCACTGGTTCTTGAACTTGTGCCGTTGTCTGATCGAATCTGTCTCACTTTCAGCTTGTAAAGTGATTCCAATGTAGTTACCAGCTGTTTGAAAGATTCAAATGTCTCTAATTTGGATTTCAAAAACATCACCCAAGAGAATCTTGAGTAATCATCAGTGACTGCATAACAGTACAAATCACCTGCGATGCTTTTTGTGCTAACAGGACCAAATACATCCATGTGTAGAAGTTCGAGAGGCAGGTCAATGGAATTAACTTTCTTTGCCTTGTGAGACTTCTTGGTCTGTTTACCTTCTTACACGCTACACAAAAAATCCGGAAGTTGAAAATTCTTGACATTTACTCCATTCACTAAATCATTCTGGATCAGATGATTCATCTTCCGTGGATTGATGTGTCCCATTCTCCTATGCCAGGAGATTGAGTCCTTCTCTGTTGCCTTTGACAAGAAGCATTAAACTTTATGATCAGTTGTGAAGGCTTTTGATAGATCCAAGACATACAAGTCGTTATATCTTGAAGCTGACATAAGAACTTTATCCTCCTCAATCGCATAGTCCTTTTTCAACATGTAGCACTTCTTGTTGTCAAATACAATCTTAACTCCTTTATCACATATCTGGGAGACTGAAAGCATGTTGTTCTGTAGTTGTTGAACGTAGTTTACCTTATCAAACTTCACTTCTTGTTTCCCACTTCGCCTTGTGCTATGATGTATCCTCCTTTGTTCCCAGCAAATGAAACATGTCCCCCTTTAATTTGTCTGACATTGAAAAGGGGAGACGAATTCCATGTCATGTGTCTGGATGCCCCACTATCAATAATCCAGGTATTTGTGATAGCACTGTACCGGACACCCTGCATATACAAAGGAAATGATTAGTTAAGGTTTGGGACCCAAGCCTTAACTGGATTGGGTGACCTGGAGGAGTCACACATCATAAACTCAACCCATTGTCCTTTACAGGATGAGGGCATATCTTTCTTCTTATTGTTCTCACTATCAAACTCTATATTTAATTTTTCTTTCCACAAGCCAGTCTTGTGTAAGGCCTGTTTGTGGTAAACAAACACCTGACTTATGGTTTGAACTTTAGGTACATTAACACTCTTAGGTGGAGTGTTAGATCTTGTTTTAGAAGAACTTGGTTTAGCATCAAAAAGTTCAATTTTCTTTTTGGGCGTCTGATAATAAGGACAATAGGAGAAATATGTCCTCGTTTTCCACAATTGTAGCAAGATCTCCCTTCTACACATTGAGGAACACTTTTCTGTGATGTTGAGTTTAGTGAAGGTGTGAGGTGTCTCTGGTTTGGTTTTTACACTGCTCTTTTAGATGTTTCATCCTTATTAACAAACTGAATTGTTTTAACATTTTGAACATCTTTAACTTGCACGTTGGTTGGACATTGATGATTAATACGTTTGTGGTAACTGGTTTAGTCAGTTTGTGTTCTGAAATGGTTGTTGGTGAAGCTGACCATACATTAACCCTTTTGAATGCATCATCCAAATTCTCAACTAGCATTTCGTCTTTTGCTTTCAAAGTAGCCTCCTTCTGTTTAGTGTCAGATTTCACAATCTTAATTGTAGAATCAGGATCACTAACTAGAGGAGTAGACACCACATGATCCTTAATTGGGTTGTTATTAATAGGTTTACAGTTTGTATTCAAAAGGATCTCATGTGGTGGTGGCACAACTTTGTATCCCAAACCTTCCCCATTGTTTTGTTCTTTCACTAAGTTCTATACTATGTGAGAAGAACTAGCCCAACTATGCAGTTTTTGTTTTAAGGAATTAACCTCGACTTCCAAAACTGCTTTCTCCTTTTTGGTTTCCTCTTAATAATTTAAATAAAACTTGATATCATTAGATTGATTTAAGGCAACAACCTCGGTTTCCTTTAGTTGTTTACCAAAAAGTTCTATCTTTTCTTTAAAACTACACTCATTTTGTTCTAATATCCGATTAGCTTCAGTGCAGAGTTGTAAGTCATTTACTAAGTTATCATTGTGTTCTAATAACCTAGCAAATTTTAGATCAATGCTTTCCCTAAACTTTTCACATTCAGAACACGCATGTTTATTAAATAATTGATCTAAGGAACTTACTTGTGAGGAGTTAGTTGAATCAGCCATCAATGCAGAGGTTGACTCTTCTGTGGTTGGAGTTTCTGAACTTGTTGCTCTGAGCTCTTCCTCAATCACGTGATTTACCACGTTTAGAGCTTCTTCTGAATCTGACATAGCTTGCTCAGCTGCAATATCACCTTCACTGGCAGACCCATCTTCCAATGCTTCGACACAAGCAATGTTTGATTCTCCAGGTGAGACAAAATGGAAAGACCAGTCTTGTCCTTCATCATCTTGAGCAGTTAGTGCCTTAGTCTTTTTACTTGAAGAACTAGTTCCAACCATGTCTTTGTCTTGACAGTTGAAAGTAGGAAATGGGTTACCATTTCCCGTCTTCTTGGGCTTCACACATTCATGTTTAAAATGCCCATTTTCACCACATTTGAAGCAGGTGACCTTGGTATTGTCGAAACCAAAAGTCATATCTTTCGTGGCTACTAGATTCTGCCCCGTCTTCTTGACAATCATTTTAGCTCGTCTAACTGCACTTGCTAGAGCCCACATGATATCCATTCTTTCCAGCTCGTTCTCGTCAATCTGTTCGTAGTCTTCATCTGCAAGATGTCAATTTCCGATCTTCCCAGCAACTAAACCATCATATGATTGGACCACTGTTGCTAGAAGATCCATATGCTCCTTTGTAACTTCCACTGTGACACTACCGAGATTCTCGGTCTTCAAGTTCGTTGTATTGGCTTCAAGTACTATATATTGGGTGCAAGATGACCATGACGTTTCTGATCCTGAAGCAGTGGTTTGGGAAGGAGCTGCTGAACTAGACACAAAGGCAGTTTGAAGTGGTGCTCCTAAACCAGTAGGAGTGGGAGCTGAGTTATATAGTGAAGGATTCTGAACGTAAGATCCTTTCTTTGACTTGTACTTCATCCTCAGTTCCTCCTCTCTTAACTTCAAGATGAAGTCATTTATGTCCAACGTAATAAGTATGTCGTTTTGTCTTAAGTTGGACACAAATGAATCCCATTTCTCAGGCAACCCATCTGCAAAGCTTGAAACTTTATCTTCCATAGACGTCGTTACCCCATGAGTGTGTAGCTCACTCATAAGATGGTATAACCTGTCGATGACGTCATCCAAGCTCTCGTTTCTATAGGAGAGAAATTATCGAACTCCTTCTTGAGAGCCTTAGCCTTCAGTACCTTTAACGTTGCATTCCCTTCGTACCTCTTCTCTAATGCATCCCACAACTTTTTGGCCAGCTTGTTCTCAGAAAATTGGTGAAAGATGTCTTTCGGGATTGACTGAGTCAGCAGAGCATAAACTTTCTTCTTAGCATTGTAGAGAATCTTCTGAGCCTCGCTCATTCCACCCAAAGTCAACTTTACTCCATTTGCACTTACTGGTACCGTTTAACCAGTCTCTATAGAAGTCCAGAGATTTGGATCCTCTCCATTTAGGTAAATCTCAAACCGCTATTTCCATTGTGGATAGTCATCCAATGTTCTAAGCTTCGGCGGTTTATTATAATTTCCAACCTCATTCTCCAGAAGCAGAAGGTTCTGGATGCGTGAGTCCTTCTCGACAGTAAATGCTAAAAACTGATCTTCCATTTGTATGAACTTTGTACTTTGAGAACAGGACAACTTCAATCGTGCGAATGAACAATGCGTATGGATCACTCGTGCGAATGAAGAGTGCGAATGAATTCAATCGTGCGATTGGATTCAGTCGTGCGTATGGATAAGGCGAATGGACTCAAACGCCTGAAGTGGTTCAGTCATGCGAATGAAGGATGCGACTGGGGTTCAGTCGTGCGGATGAAGTGTGCGAATGGGTTCAATCGTACGAATGAGCTATTCGTGCGACTGAAGGCTGCTGTTTTTACAAAATTGAAAGTTTTTGACACTTTGACACAAAAACACGATTTTTCAAGAACCCTAATCTGCCGTATGCCGAAAAACGTAAACTTTGAGACATGAAGACGTCGAAAACACTGTTTTACTCAAAAAAATGACTCCTTTGAATGAAAAATGTGATTTTTAGACCGAGACTAATCGAATCACATGCAAAATCAAGAGCCAAAGCTCTGATACCACTTGTCAGGACCATGTACATACGGAATACTAACTGATAATGCGTGAAACCAAATCAAATAGTGCGGAATCCTATTTGATTGGCGATCCAATCAGTGAGAACGCAATCCCGATCAATCTAACGATTAAAGAAGCGTTAAGAACGAGTAGAAAAAGATCAGATGCGAACTATGAACTTGGAATAGGATTTCTGGACGCTCTGGACGGCTAGGTTATGAGTATGTATCAAAAGTTTTGTTTTTCCACGAATTAAGTGGTATTTATAGGTTTGCAGTCTTCATTAATGCGACTAAACCATTAGCATGGTTCAGTCGTGCGACTGAGCCATGCGACTGATTCATACGCACGACTGAAAGTTCAGTCATGCGACTGAGTCAATCTCATGTCTCACTCGTACGACTGATCCAGTCGTCTGGTTCAGTCATGCGACTGGTTCATTAGCATAATGTATTCATGTGTATGGTCCGTTAACATAAATCATCATATAACAACTTCAAACCTATATAATAAGTTTATATATATGAATCAGATATAAGTAAACATCAAAACACAAATCATATATTATTACATTGTTTCATTACACATATGTAAGCCATGACAGACTTTTATATTAAGCACATAAACTAGGGACATATGTATCAACAATTATAGTGTTGGATAAACAAGGGTTTTGAAACAAACCGAAATAGTGTCTGGTGTGCAGAATGCATCTTGTTAATACATTAAAAAAATGTATTCTAGTAAAATGATTTGTTTGGGACAAAGTCAGGTTTTGGTCTTAATTTGTTCCCTGTGAGTTAACACCATAGTTTAGGTACGTTAGGCATTTTGTCACTGTTAGTCACATAGAAATCATTAAGTGAGTGGACGGGATCAAGTAGAACTTCTAATCACCTCGATGTTTATGCGTGCTTACTCAGATCCGATCTAAGTAAAAGGGCCTCACTCTTACGTTGTGGTACTTTGTGTTGTGGCTCCAATCATTGTCATTCTATGGGATCTAGTAAATGAGCCGATGAATTTGAAAGGTTTGCTGATGCACCCAACCTTTGTGTTTGTTGACGTGTCAAGATTCAGTGAGTCGTGGTGCCTTTAACCTACCCATCGTCGTTGTTGTAAAACATGAAGTGACATATATGTTATGTGAACACTATCTAGCGATGTGTCGTTGCTTAGTGGGATTTGATTTAGATAACAATTTACTAACACACATCATAATGTTATGTTGGTCATCTCTATTGGAGTCATTGGTTATGTCTCACCAAAAATGTGTTTGTTGGCGTTGTTAGCTCGTGATGTAGGTTGTGTAGGAAGTGCCGGAAGGTACTAGCTAGGCCAACGAGACTTAGACGTTAGGGTTGAACATGATCTTCATTTAGAAGATAATGACTGTGTTAAGACTGCCTAGGGCAGTGCGTTAGATTGTAATATGTATTTTGAATGCGCTAAATGTGTGGATTATGTAGACATTGCAAAGTTTTAATCTAGTCCAGTTTTTATGGTCTTGAATGATAAGTCTACTGTTGTCTATAATGTGATGTGATACAACCTACGTCTGTGGATTGATGTGTGACAATATTTGTTATTTATTAAAAGATTTTTAAAAAAAATTAATATGCTATTTTAAATCCTTTATCTTTTTTAAACCTTTATATAAAAACAATCTTTAAAACCTTAAACCATTAGGTTCTCTAAACGTCTTTATGTAAAACCAGTCAGTTTATTAAATAGTGTTAAAACTGATCTGTTTTCTTTAATGTGTTTTTTAAAATTGTTTGATTTTTACATGTTTATTGTAAAAGCATTCATTTTTGTTAAGAAATCTTTTAAGATACTACTATGCTTTTAAACATATCTCTTAAAACCACTCAATTTTTAAATGTTTTTTCCTAAGGCCGCACTTTATATTAAAAGTTTAGTGCTTTCTAACATTGTTTTTAAAAGAAAAGAAATGGTTTCAAGGGAGATGTCTGAGAAAGAGCGAACGACTACAAATGTTTACCTTAATGCTCTGTTTGTGTGTGATAACCCTGAGAAGTAAAATAAATACTTAAATTTATAAGAATAACTTGACACCTTAATATTTATGATTAATCTTAAAGTATTATAATCAATGATTTTATGTCAAATGTATGTGCGTATATGTGTAATACTAGTTTGTTTATGTGTAGCCTATGTAAACTAGTACACTATAAGCAAAATATACACATATGTAAACTAGTACACTACAATCAAATTGACCATTACAGACTAAATTATTAGGAAGTAAACTAGTACAGTACAATCAAAATGGCCATTATAGACTAAATTATTAGGGAGTAATCTATCAGTCTCATATGCATAGTATCAAAGAGTAACACATATCAGTTACTAATGATATTAGCGACTATTTTTTGTGACTCGTTTTAGTGACTGGTAATGAGTCCATCCTTGCGTCTTATTTAAGACTAAATTATAATCACAAATATGTTTGTACAGTATAATATATTAGACAAAAACTATTTAGTAACTGAATTTCATATCTAACTAAGTGCCCTCATAAATTTGAAATGGCACCATTGTATAAGTAACTGATATTCTGTCACACCCTCAAAATCCACTGGCGGGGTTCTACCGCGAGACGCGTGACAAACCCGGATCTTAGATACAGTCATATCAAACAACACTATATGTGTTTTAAAATAAGCATTTGACCTTAAATCAGAGTAACACACAGTTTTAAATGTAATCAATGTGGAAGCGTAAACGTTTGTAAATCCACAAGTAAATAAATGCGCAAAACAAGGTGCCCAATGAAAAGTAGTGAATGTAAATGAACTTGCATTCAAATGGTAAAGATGATGCATGAGCCTCAGAGTTGAGCTAGTAGAATTTCTCAGCAATGGGTTTTCTCTTGAGGGGGTTGGAGATGATAGGAGGGCTCGATTAAGATAACACTTATAATCCGAAGCAGGGTCATATATTTTTCGTTAAAAAAAATTGGAGCCAATGATGGCAAATTATATCAAACATTTTTATTTATGATTGTTTCAATTAATTGTTTTTATCAAATATGATCATTAAATGTCAATCACAGTTATTAAGATTATTATTGGTCAATTATTGTTATTTGGGATCATTATTGGTTATCTAGAATAAATGATTGTCAATTGAAGTCATTGATTATCAATTAAGGTTACTTATACTGTTATGGTTCCAATTGAGGTCAATTATTGGTAATTAGAGCCAAATATGATTGTTTAGAGCCAAAGATGGCTAGTGATGGTCAAGTAGAACTACAGATGGCTAATTTGTTCTTAATATTCCTTAAAAAGTCATTATTAGTCATTTATAGTTAATTCGTTAATATTTTGTCAAATAGGTTCATTATTGGTCACTACAGACATTTAAAGTTATTATAGGTCAATTATAAATATCATTGGTTAATTAGGATAAATCATAGCCGATTAAGATTAGTTAGGGTCATTATCGGTGAATGAAGATAAATGATTATCAATTAGAATGATTAAGGGCCGATTTAAGTCACTTAAGGCACTACTAGAAAATAAGACTCATGCAAAACTTCAAAGCATCTTTTATAATATGAATTACATTTTACTATAATGTATATCTCTTTAACATAAAATTGCATTAAAAGGTCTAATGCAACAATTTTCTTAAGAAGTTGTATATTTTTATTTTATTGACAGTTACAACTTTAATTAGAAGGGTTGCGTTTATAAGAGTTGAAGCAAACCTTTATTTCAACGGTTGCATAATAGAAATTAAAGGAGCCTTTCTTGAAAAAGTTATATAGTTTATTAAAAATAATAACTACAGCATATGAATTATTATTATAACATAGGTTTAGTAGTAGTATCCCATTTAACATAAAATATGGCATATGAATATTTGGGTTAGAGTGAATTGTTGTTTTCTTTTATATGATGTAGTTACATTTGTTATTTTCATCCAAAAAAAGATTATTTTTGCATCAGGTATTCTAAGGTTTTATAAAAATAACCATTTCATTCAAAAAAGTTAACACAGATAATTTGAATTGTTAAACATGTAAATTGACAAATTATCCTTTAAACTAAAAAAAATCCTATAATCACATAACCATAATCTAGTGGAACTAAACAATCTCATGATTCAGCAACGATAAAAGAATTGAAAATGAAATGTTTGATTAAGGTTTCATGAAAGAAATAATAACGCGTTAATAAATTTTTAACACCAATACGTTAACATAAATTAGGATTTGTTTTCTCTATTTGTAATATTAAATAATCACCTCTTTTAATGATAGATTGTTTAACAATTTAAATAAAATTAATAATTTTTTGAAAACTTAGGAAGACAGATGAAAAAAATCTTTTTTGGATAAAAATAAAAAATATGATCAAACCACACAAAGAAAAATATCAATTCACTCTTTGAGTTCTATATAATTAAAAGCACTAGACTAAACACCCATGTAATACACGGGTTCAATCCAAAAATATTGTTGTTGTTTAAAAAAGTTCGTAAGTTATAATGTTGTTGATAATACTTTGTATACTGACTTTTATGTATAATTTTTAACATTAGCTACATCTAATATTAGTAGTTTTCTCTATTAATATTTATACGTCTAAATAGTGAATAATATAAAATAAAATAAACTTATAAATAAAAACTTAAGTAATAAACAAATTAAATTGAACATAAGAACAATATTTCAAATTCATAAACATCCAAAAATTTATTTGTATACAACATTTGATTTTTTGCTGGTGAATTTTTCATCATTATCTAATATTAATAATTTTAATCTCTGTCTACTTTTAACTCGAGATAATGCAACATTGAGTTGACCATGATCTCTGTTTAAAAACAAACCAACTTTTTATAGTGATTGCCCTTGGATCTTGTTTATTGTCATTGCAAGACACGCTGCTAACGGGAACTGCATTTTTTGGAATTTAATAGAAATCTTTTTATCTTAAGGTGTCAAAGTCAACCTGGAATAAAAGTGTAATTTTCAATATTACTTCCAGATACATCAAAACAATTTGCACATATCAAACGAATTCCAATCAAACATAATAATAATGTGGCAGTACACATAAAAAGAAAAAAAGTTTAAAAAATAGAAACGTGTAATATCTCTTCACAGATGGATTGTTGAAGTAGATCACATTCAAATCAAAAAAATAAAAGTAAAATAATATTAATCCAAAAACACAATTGTAGACAATGATAGGTTAAATCGTAATCGTAAAAGATGAAACTGAAGCCGAAATGAGAACGTTAATGAAGTCTGTCAAATGCGATATCATCAAACTTTATAAAGACAAATCGTGTGGGTCGTAAAGCTGGAATGGTTGAGAAATAATTTAAAATCGGGTATGACCTCATTTCCAAAAAAGATACCCCTGAATTCCTTCGAATTGGAGAGGAGTCGATAAAAAAATTCTGTAACTTTCGTCAAGATTCGAATATAAACCGAGTATTTAATGGAAACACACAATTAAGGAATGGATTTCATAGATGAAGTAAATCATAAATAATTTTTACAGGTTAAATTGATGAATTATTTAAAAAAAACAAGAAATATCGGGTATTATTTAATTTCTAAATAAAGATGTGTTATAATTTAGGGATAAATTTTCAATTTTTTTCTAAATGTCTCTTGTATCAGAAGTTGACTATTAGTTAAATGAATCTAGACTAACACTAAGATTAGATACATATTCAGGCGGGAATTGAAAACAATAAAGGTTTAAAAGAATAACATGTGACACTAAAGTTATTATTTTATTAATAAATATATATTCCGGATAGAATTTATAACTGATCCCATGTCTAAATTTTAAGTAAAAGTAATATAAAGATAGACAAGTATTATTTAATTAAATTAAAAATAGATATGGAGATGAGATGTGAATGATTTTTGAAAAATGGGAGGTAAATTCGAGAAATGATAATATTTAGTTATATTATATGGATGAAGATGACTAAACTACTTTGAATGATTTAGCTCTACGTAAAAACGACTAAAACATGTAAAATTTCTAAGCACGCACATACACCATAGCTTTTTTTCTAAATAGAGTTACAAAATGAAGAAAGTACAAGAAACTCATCCTTCAATAGATGTAGCAGTTAAATAGGAAAATATGTAAAAACGTGTAGATACATCGAAACAAGAAGAGACACAAGAAAGTCCTTGTAATTATTTTGACGAAAAATGGTGGTGTAACAACGTAGACGATCGAAAGTGTGATGTATCAATGAAGCAGGAAGAGAACAAGAAGTCCTGGTGATTATTTTAATGAAGAATGGTGGAGTAACAATGTAGATGAGATCACTGAGATGTGCAAAGGTTATGATGCTATGTGTTGTGTGCTACAGCCTCTTCTCATGTTATCCTTTAATATTTTTTCATATGACGGTGAATGGATGCTGACTAAACGCTAGATAGAGCCCCTTATCAAGTAGTCTAACCCTATTATGCTTCACTAATCATGGTATCTAATGAATTACTTAATTATTGTTTTTTTAATAATCATCTAAATACATGAAAAATTATTTTAAATAAGGATATATACACATATATATATATACATATATATATATATATATATATATATATATATATATATATATATATATATATATATATATATGTATATATAGGATCAGGATCATTACAGAACCAATTTTTATTTTCAGAACCAAAAGAACCATTGATTTACAAAAATGTAAATGACAAACCATTGATTTACAAATATGTAAGTTAAGGCTGGTGATATTTAGTTGTTTTACATACATGTATGATATACGCATATGTAAAACAGTTCAAGTATTATGAGACTTAAGTTACGTTTATGTAAATTAATGGTTCTTTGGTTCTGAAAATAAAACATGATTCTATAATGATCATAACTCTATATATATGTATGTATGTATGTATGTATGTATGTATGTATGTATGTATGTATGTATGTATGTATGTATGTGTGTATGTATGTATGTGTGTATGTATGTATGTGTGTAGATATGTACGTGTGTACGTATGTACGTACGTGTGTACGTGTGTACGTGTGTACATACGTGTGTACGTGTGTACGTACGTGTACGTGTGTACGTACGTGTGTACTTACGTGTGTACGTGTGTACGTGTGTACGTGTGTATGTGTGTGTGTATGTGTGTATGTGGGTATGTGTGTATGTGTGTATGTATGTATGTATGTATGTGTGTATGTGTGTATGTATGTATGTATGTATGTATGTATGTATGTATGTATATATGTATGTATGTATGTATGTATGTATGTATACTTTAAAATATTATAAAACTAAGAAAATATGTATATACCTTGAAAAGAATTTTCAAGTGAATCACGGAATTTTTATTCGACATTTGTAAATACTCATTCAACGCGTCCGAAGTAACACCATACGTTAGTTATCAAACAGCCATCATAACTCTTTAAAAACTGGTGAATCTGGCTATACCTTAGTGTCTTCTATTTGTTTAAAAAACGAATATCACTCCAAAATATTATTTGGTATACGCATAAATAAAGTCTACTCAAACGAAAACATGTTCTAAATTCGTTTCGTTATAATTGCAATAAGGGGAAATAGTGTCTTACCAAAAGTGTTATTAGCACCCACTAGATCACGATTTAAAGGCGATGATCGCGCTAGTACGTGATCGTTGGCGTTGAGACTGTTCGATCAAATACTCAACCGCCATCTTTCCTGTTTCAAAAATGAGTTTGTCTTCTTTGGATAATCGAGTGAGAAGGAACTCCGTTCCAAAAAGACGAACTCATTTTCGAATAAAAAACTAATAGAGGTACTAAATTTTGAACAACAAACTAACAGAGGCACTATATAATATGTCACGAGAGAATTGATAACGCAAACAAACCAAGTATCACGTTTCAAACTGTCATGCCGCAGCATCGCGCGGGTTTCTTACTAGTGTGTATGTTTGTAGAGAGAGAGGGAGGTTCCTCTAAAAAATGATTTGTGCCTAAGAAGTCTAGTAAATAATACTAGTCTTCTATTTTCCAATCAATAGTTAAGACGAAAAAATGAAATGACAAAATATGGAAGAGTATTATGGGTATATACACTCTTTTGTTAATTTCTTTAGTTTGCCCAAAATATTTTAAACGTTTGTAATTTTAAAAACAAATTACATCATAAAATTATACGTTTTTCTATTTAAATTGACTTCAGTATTGTTATATTGATTTTAAAAAAATAAACGATGCGAAATTATGTTGTTTTACTGTGTTTTTGTGTTGCATTACGTTAAACAACACTTTTTGTGTGGTTTTGTGTAAAAACAACACCTTTTGTGATAAATCAGGGTATAACATTGCAGCTTTACATTAAATCAATATGTTTTCTTCTTTTTACGTTAAAACGACATGTCTGTATGGTATTAGATTAAACAATTTGTTTGTATAACAACATGTTTTGTGTTGTTTTTATGGTAATTTGTGATGTGTTATGCATTAAAACACATGTTTTATGTTGTTTTGCATTTCAATAACATGTTTATATGTCATAACAAATAATCTAGCATATTATTGTGTTGTATTAACATCCAATACATTTATGTTTTGTGACAAATAATCCAACAACATGTCGATAAAACACAAAAAAATCCAACATATTGTTTAATACAACAGATTTAGGAAAGACAAATAAAAACCCACCAAATTCAAAAAAAGAATAAATATTTCGGAGGTGGCCCAAATCTTTCAATAGGTGCATACGAAAGGTTCTGAAAAAGAAACAACCCAACTTAATGAACTACCAACAACGTTCAAAAAAACTGAAAATTCAGAAATTTTAGAAGAAAAAAAATCTAAGACATTTAAGACAACAACTATCCAATGCATTCAAGGCAACAAAAATCCAACACATTTAAAAGAAGTAAATTCAAACATAATCTAGCACGTTCGGAAGAAAATAATCCAATATAATGTAGTAAATCCAGAACATTCAAAAAGGATCCATCTTTATAAATATCTTAGTACTTTGTTAATTTTTATAAGTTTTAGCAGCATTGTGTTTCTTTAAATATAGCAATAAATATTTGTATATATCTTAGTACTAGACTTTTAAAATATATCAATACATAATATATTTAATTTGAAATATTTTTGTTTTTTTAATGTTCAACAACATGCTAGGTGCTCTGCCGTAGCAAAAACACCACGTTATCTGCTCTTTTGTCGTAAAACAAAACGATATGTATTTGTTTTAACATAATAAACATGTTTTGTGTTGTCTTAATGTACTGCAACACGATTTATTACATTCTGTATTGTTTAACCTTGTAATGTAGCACATTTTAATACCCAACACATTGAAATATTCTGCACATGCAGATCATAAACACAAAAATAAAAAGAAAAGAAAAAAACCAGCACATTATTATATTTGTGAAAACTCATCAAGATCAGTTAAATTTTAATTTTTTTGTTAGAATAATATTATTATACATATAGAATAATATGGTATTTTATGTATATGTGTTAATAAACTACTATAAGAAAGATAACAACGGTGTACGTTTTGAAAGAAAAAACATATATTTGCAAGTGTAAGTAAAACTTCCACCTAAGATCAATAAAAAATCATGAATTTTTTGTTAGAATAACATTATTAGACATATACAATATTATGTTCTTTTTTTATATGCACAAATTCGCAAGTTAAGAAATATGTGAGTAACTTGCACCAACAAATATATGTTCTTTTTTGCATGTGGATCGTAAATTTTTTACGCTTGAAAATTTACACATATACAAAAAAATAATAATATATTACGGACTATATAAATAGTTTTAACCTTCAAGGTTCAAATCCCTGCACAGAGACATCCATCCATGTAATTTACTCTTAAATATATAACATCTCATGAATAATAGCCAACATAGTGATTTTTATTATTTTAAAATGTTTAAATATAGTATTTGGCTTTGACTTCTTTCCTCACATTAATATTGCATTTAAGATACTTGGTTGAGCATTAGTAGCCCTTTGCGATTATAAATACCACAACAATCACCAAACTTACTCCTTAAAATGACTATTCACTACATAACTTTCTTCGTGATCGTGATTCCTCTTTTCTTTAACTTGTTTGACACCTGCTTTGCCGGAAATGGCCAAAAGACAGTTGGTAACTGGCTAGAGATTGCAAGCCTGGATGATCCTACAGTCATAGCCGTAGGACAGTTTGCAATCCATGAACACAACAAACATACGAAGAGTACTATGATGTTTAAGAGAGTAGTCAAAGGTGAAACCCAAATCGTCGGTGGAATGAATTGGCGGTTAACAATAGAGATCGAAGATCACAAATCAATCGAGACTTGTGAGGTTCTAGTTTATGAACAACCGTTGCAAAATGTTAAGAAACTTATTTCTTTTAAGATAGTTTAATGAACAAAGTTTTTAGATTATATGATTAACAAACACGTCATGTGGCTTATGGTTTTGTATGTTTGTTTATTTATTAAAAATTAAATCTTTAAAGCTCATGCATGTATATTTTTATTGATCTCTAGTTATGTCTAGTGTTATAATTGAATTCTTTCATGTAGTTTCTTAAAATTTTCTAGTTGCACCTATCGAAATAAAGTTGAATTTCATATTTATCTTGTTTAAGACTCTGAACCAATTGTCAAGTACTAACAATCGCCCCTTTTTTTGCAACTAGTGAAATACATGAGCAGTGGCGGATCCAGAATTTTTTCCACGAGGGGTGGAAATCTCAAGAGTTATTTGGCTACCGCAATATAATATATATTTTATAAGTCCGGATCAAATCAGATGGGCCGGGTCTGTTCATTAACGTAAGAAATCGTTAAAATTGTTCCCACACTCGTGAATTTGCGTATATGTAAAATATAAAAAAAATCGTATTGAGGCAATTATACTTGTGAAAGTGGTGATATGTGACATTTGAAACAATTATACTCATAAAATTAGTGATATGTTCAACATGTTTGAGATATTTTATTATCAAATATATTTATCTTGGTATAATTTTTTCTTGCTACTAATTACATGATTATATGAGAGTGAAATTTCAAAAGTCCATTCAATTATAGACCCAGTTAGTGAGAAAATATGATTCGCCGGCCTATCAGAAGATCATCGGACCCCATTGTAGTTTCCCTCCAAATAATGTAATTGAGATAATTTTGTTCTTTCTTTAGTTTAAAGAATTTTAAGAGGGGTAATGTCAAAATTTTATGGGGGGCAATCAGGATTTTCACGTATATATGACACTAGAAAAAAAATTTAGAGTGGGCGGCTGCCCCCCTCCCTTGACTGTAGGTCCGCCCATGTACATGAGTTGATGGTCTGATTATAAGATTTATATTTGAAAAAATAAATAATTCATTAAGTAACACACACACACACACACACACACACACACACACACATATATATATATATAGAGATATATATATATAGATATCTATATATATATATATCTATATACATACATATATATATACATATATATATATACATATATATAGATATATGCATATATATATACCATACATATATATATATATATATATATATATATATATATATATATATATATATATATATATATATATATATATATATATATATATGCATATATATACGTAGTGGCTGATCTAAAAGACAAGTTCAGTGGTAATGTAAATTTTTTTTACCGTACATACAGTGGCGGAACCAGTAATTATTTCCTACGGGGTAACTATTTTTTATAATTAGCTTCTAAAAAACAACAGAAAAATTTTTGGGTTTTTCGATTGTGTCGAGTCGGATCGGATCAGAATAGACGTAATTAAAATGCATTGAATTGTTAACAAAAATACAATCCCAAAAGAAAAAAAAAAAGTTACATGCTATAGTGTTTTGTAAGCATCTTCATCTTTTGATGCTTTCTTTTGTAACAAAATGATTCATGTTCTCTAAATTTCAAGTTCAAATAATAACTAGAATCATTAAATTAAACTTAAAACGTCCATGATACACAAATAGCTATATAAGAGCATTCATAGTAGATTCATACTATTTTTACATCATCTATTTTTATTTTATTATCATTTACTTTTGAAATTGAGTTTTAATAAATTTTTATAGAAGTTTAAATATGAGCCATACTCTTATTATATTAACAACATTCTGTAACACCCGCTTATTTGTTTATTTTGAAGCCGACGAAAGAAGAAAAGAAATAAAGTCCAAAGTCGAGGGACCAAAATCGCAAACGAAAGAAAGTCGGGTGAGTGGGAGTATATAAGGGAGAGGACAGCCCTTACCCTCTCCCCCACACTCACAAATCAGCCATCAAAGAGAGGAGAAGAGAGAAAGGAAGAAAAAAGGAAAAAGTGCCGGTTCGGGTCGGTTCGAGTGGCCAAAATCGTCGGGTAGCAAGCCAAATCGAAGCCCTTGTCGTTGTGCTCGTTTGTGTGAGTTCTAGGACCCCACTTTTACTTATTTTCAACCGATTTTGGGGCTGGAAAGCATCAAAAACCCGTTTTTGTATGTGTATGTGTTTGGCCCATTTGGGTGTGTTGCGTGTGATGCGTTTAGAGTATGTTTCTGGGCTTGTGTGTGCTTGTATGGTGTTGTGGTATGCATTCCTAAGGTCTAAGATGGTTGATTTAGGCTTAGAATGGGTTTGGATGAGCTTGGAGGCCGAAAATGGTAGATTGGGTTCAGGATGAACTCCATTCTGCATCAGCTAGGGCTATGCGACCGAATGGAGGCCATACGGCCGATTGAGAGGCGATTGAGGTTCATTCGCACGATTGGGATTCATTCGCACGATTGAGGATTCATTCGCACGACTAAGGTTTCCTTCGCACGACTGGGAGTCCAGTCCCATGGGAAGTCATACGACTAAGGGTCCAGTCGCATTGGTGCTTAGTCGCATGAGTCCATTCGCATGAGGTCAGTCGCATAGGTGCTCATTCGCATTAGTTCCATCCGCATGAGGTCCATACGCACGACTGGGTGTTCATTCGCATAGATGTTCATCCGTATGAGTCCAATCCCATGATGTTCAGTCGCATGAGACTGAAGGGTGTCCATACGCCCGAATAGGGCTGTTGCACTCAAAGGAAAGTGTAGTTCGACTTCTGACTTTCGGGGGAAAGTGCGGATGTAAGTTTTGACGTAAAGGTTCTCGTAGGAGCATGTAAGATGATTGTATGACCATAGAAAGTATGTTGTGCATGATGATGTTGCATGTTTATGCATGTTATGTATGTATGATGTTGCCCTGTATGATGATGATGTTTGTGTATGATATATTCCTTATTATGATGCATGTTTATTTTCTTGTGGCTTTACGTGTCGTGTTAATGAATGAATGAAGTATTATGTAACGTAAAGTGAAAGATAATGAAAGAGGAACATGAAGTAAGAATGCATGCATTATTGAATGATTAATGAACGAAGGAAAGGCTTGCAAGCACATATATGAGGTTAGCAACTCTGTGTTGCAAGAGACTCGGATAGCGTGCAATCGTTGAGATTGCCATGAGGTGAGCAACCTTGTTGTTGCAAGAGACTCGAATAGCGTGCTATCGTTGATGTTGCCATGAGGTGAGCAACCCTGTTGTCGCAAGAGACTTGGATAGCGTGCTATCGTTGAGATTGGCAATGAGGTGAGCAATCCTATGGTTGCAACAGACTCGGATAGCGTGCAATCGTTGAGATTGCTATTGAGGTGAGCGACTCTGTCGTCGCAACAGACTCGGATGAATGAACGTATGAAAAGAACGAAAGTTAACAAATGAAATGAAAGATAATAATGACATTATCTGTGTATACGTATGATGAATGATCGCATGAGAAAAGGAATAGTTTTTAATGAAAGTAAAGTTTGTTTTATTATAAAACTAGAACTCACTCAGCAACGCTGACTTTTTATATGTTTTCCAGTTGGCAGGTAACGATTGCTGAGGATGGCACAAGGTGGCTACTCAGCTCTTTTGGGATGGCATCCAATCATTTAGTACTGCTGTGATGTAATGCAACAATGTATTTTGTAACCGATTGACGTTGTATTATTTGGCAAAAGTCTTTATAATAAAATGAGATGTCCTTTTGAATGTTTCCACTGCAATATTTTCCTAAGGCAAATGTAATTATATGTTTTATGTGCGATGAATGACCAACTGTAGGCGTCCCGAGAACGGGGCCTTACAAGTTGGTATCAGAGCCAAAGTTTAAGTGAAACGGGTAAACTTTCAAAATAAACCTTAACTTAAACTGAGAATGGGATGAAAAGGGAATGGGATGCCAATCTGAGTAGCTGCGTGCCATCAGGTATTTTTGTAAAGTTAACCGGTTTTATTTGCGCATGGTATGTGGTTATGTGTTGTATGTAGATTTAAATACTGAGGTAATCAGGACAGGTAATGCTTGGGGTATGAAGAGTAAAGTAAGTGGCTAATCATAACTGGCCACTGTAATTAGGGACTTACTATACTTGACATAAACTAAGCTGTTTCCTTGAATGACCGTGTTGGTGTTTGAATCTTTCAGTGTGATATAAAGAATGGCTGGTGGTAGATCCTCTAAAGCTTCTAGGGGTGGAGGTCGTGGTGGGCCTGATGCTTATCTGCGACTTAAAAGAGGAAGGCCTAGAGTGGAGAAGGTGGTTCCTGAAGAAGCTGAGACCCCTCATCCGGAGGCTGGGGATGAGAGTGCAAACTTGAGGGCCTCGGTAAAGGAGGCTGTTGTTGAAGAAGTACATCAGGTCATGCAGACAATCTTACCGTCTGTGGTGACCAAAGTCATCAAGGCCGTGAAAGAGGGAGAAAGAAAGGAGAGGAATAGGGCCTCGGGGGAGCGGGAGCAGCCGGAGCCTGAAACGATTTTCTCCGATAATGAGGAAGAGGAAGAAGATGGGCCCGTGCAAGGGGTGATATGAGGTTGTAACTATGGGACGTTTATGAGATGCAAGCCCCCAACTTTTGATGGAAACGGCACTGCTGCTGCTGCTCACCGGTGAGTGAGGGAAATGGAGGCTTTTCTTGATATCAACGAATGCCGTGAAGACCAGAAGGTGAAGTTCGCTACCACTCTTTTGTGGATTCGGCTCTGTGTTGGTGGGACAACATTGTCCAAGCCGAGGGTAGCAGGGCCATTGGGAGGATGAGATGGTCTGAGCTGAAAAAGTTGGTGATTGAGGAGTTTTATCCGCATCGGGAAATGGACAAGGTCAAAAGGGAGTTCCTGCAACTGGAGGCGGGAACCATGACACACCAACAGTACATCACAAAATTCAACGAGATGGCATGGTGCCGGATCAGGTAACACCTCTGTCCCGAAAGATCAAGAGGTATATTCAGGGTTTGGCAGTGGATATTCGCAGGCACATGATCGCTGCCCGGCCGAGCACGTTTAGGTCGGCAGTGGATTTGGCGGGGAGATTGTATGATGAGAGAACGGTGGTGGTGACTGAAGGTGACAGGAAGAGCGGTGGTGATCGAAACTGGCAGAGGAAGAGGTTTGGTCGGGGTGATGCCTCGACGGGTAATAAGAAGGCACAGGTGGATGACCGCCGTGTGGTCACGTCGAGTTCGGGATCGAGAAGGTGTGGCAAGTGTGGAAGGGAGCATAGTGGGGAGTGCAGGTTTGGGTCGAACTTGTGCTTCAAGTGTGGAAAGGCGGGGCACATGGCAAAGGACTATCGTATAGTCCGATTCTATAAGTGTGGTGAAGAGGGTCATATGAGCAAGGATTGTAAGAGAGGCTGAGATCTCCGGAGCGAATAAGACGAGTGGTGAAGGACCGAGGGTGAGCGCCAGGGCATTCACCATGACACAAGAGGAAGCTAGGACGGACCCTAATGTCGTGTTCGGTACGTTTCTAGTGAACCAAACTTTAGCTTCTGTGTTATTTGATTCTGGTGCTAGTAAGAGTTTTATTTCTGCTGTTTTATGTGCTAAGCTGCCTATTAGTAGTAGACGTGTTGATGCGCCCTTTGATGTAGAAATTGCCATAGGTAAGTCTACCAGGATTTTTGAGATGATAGAGAACTGTGATGTGAAGCTAGAGGGTCATAAGTTTCCTGTTAGATCGTTCGTGATGACCTTAGGTGGTTTCGATTTGGTTCTTGGGATGGATTGGTTAGCAGACTACGAGGCAAACATTGTGTGTCGTAAGAAGATGATTCAGTTGTCAGCGCCTGACGGGAGTTCGGTAACGGTTTATGGTGATCAGGTCACAATGATTCCGAAAGTAATTTTGATGGCGGTGGCGGGAAAGTGTATGAGGCGTGGATGTAGCGCTTACTTGGCCTATGTAAAGGAGGTGGATACACCAACACCACAACTAGCCGATGTACCGGTTGTATGTGACTTTCCAGACGTGTTCCCAAAAGACTTATCAGGAGTGCCACTTGACTGAGAGATCGAGTTTGAGATTGATCTGATACCGGGTGCCCAACCTGTTGCCAAGGCACCGTATCGGTTGGCTCCGATAGAAATAAAAGAGTTGATGGAGCAGTTGCTAGAGTTGCTTGATAAGGGGTTCATTAGATCGAGTATCTCTCCTTGGGGTGCTCCGGTCCTATTTGTGAAGAAGAAAGACGGTAGTATGAGGATGTGTATTGACTACCGTGAACTTAACAAGTTGACGATTAAGAACCGATACCCCTTGCCGAGAATAGATGATCTGTTCGATCAGCTCCAAGGTGCCAGTTGGTTTTCCAGGATAGATCTTCGATCTGGTTACCATCAGCTGAAGGTGAAAGAGCAGGATGTTCCTCAAACAGCTTTCCGTACGCGTTATGGTCACTACGAGTTTCTTGTCATGTCTTTTGGTTTGACCAACGCGCCAGCTGCTATTATGGATTTGATGAACCGTGTGTGTCGGCCGATGCTGGATAAATCAGTGATTGTGTTTATTGATGATATCCTGATTTATTCGAGGAGCGAGATTGAGCATGCCGGTCATATTCGGGAGGTTTTGGAGACACTGAGGAGGGAGAAGTTGTATGCTAAATTCTCCAAGTGCACGTTCTGGTTGCGCGAAGTTTAGTGTTTGGGTCATGTGGTGAATCTCGACGGGATTATGGTGGACCCGGCAAATGTGGGAGCGGTTATGCAATGGAAGTCACCAAAGACGCCATCCGAGATTCGTAGTTTCTTGGGTTTGGCGGGCTACTACAGAAGATTTATCCAAGACTTCTCTAAGATTGCTTTTCCACTAACTAAGTTGATCCGAAAAGATGTGAAGTTCGTATGGGGTCAAGCTCAAGAGAAGGCGTTCGAGGAACTGAAGGCGAGATTGACTCAAGCTCCTGTTCAGTCATTACTCGATGGAAGCGAAGATCTGGTGGTTTATTCTGATGCTTCCTACTCAGGGTTGGGGTGTGTGTTAATGCAAAGAGGAAAGGTTATAACCTATGCATCCCGACAGTTGAAGGTTCATGAGGTCAATTATCCTACTCATGACTTGGAGCTCGCAGTCGTGGTCTTTGCACTAAAGATTTAGAGGCACTATCTTTACGGGACGAAGTACACCATCTTCACTGACCACAAGAGCTTGAAGTACTTCTTCGAGCAGAAGGATCTGAACATGAGGCAGAGACGGTGGTGGAACTTATAAAGGATTATGATTGTGAGATCTACTACCATCCGGGCAAGGCCAATGTAGTGGTTGATACCTTTAGCCGGAAAGAAAGGCTCGAGCCGATTCGGGTGAAAGCATATCAACTGATTATGACCTCTGATGTAATAAAGCAAGTCAAAGAGTTTCAAGACGAGGCACTAAAAGAAGATCATCTTAACTCTGAAAGAATGAGAGGTCTGGTTGGGGAATTTGGTGAAAACACACTCGGTGTTAGAACCCGATTCGGTCGTGTGTGGATTCCTCGTTTTGGGGATCTACGGGTGAAGATAATGGATGAAGCTCACAAGACTCGATACTCCGTTCATCCTAGTGCCACGAAAATGTACCAAGATATGAAGGAGGATTATTGGTGGCCGGGTATGAAGCGAGACGTGGTGGAGTATGTGAGTAAGTGCCTTACTTGCTTACAGGTGAAGGCCAAGCATCAGAAGCCGTATGGGAAGATCCATCCTTTGGATATACCAAAATGGAAGTGGGAGCACATCACCATGGATTTTATTACGAACCTACCGCGTACCCTGAAAGGGTACGATGCCATATTGGTGATAGTTGATCGTTTGACGAAGAGTGCTCACTTCCTACCGATCCGCGAGACATATTCATCTGAGAGGTTGGCTGATCTGTTCATCCGGGAAATTGTAACTCGTCATGGTGTGCCGGTGTCTATTGTGTCTGATCGTGACACCCGGTTTACATCTAAATTTTGAAAGAAATTCCATGACGCTATGGGGACGAGGTTACATATTAGCACGGCTTATCATCCCCAGACTGATGGTTAGTCAGAAAGGACCATTCAAACACTGAAAGACATGCTTTGGGCATGTGTGATTGATTTTGGGGGAAGTTGGGATGACCACCTACCGTTAGCCGAATTCTCATACAACAACAGCTATCATGCCAGCATTGGTATGCCACCATATGAGATGCTATACGGTAGGAGATGCAAAACACCTGTTTATTGGGGTGATATTGGTCAGAAGGAATTGGGGAGCGTCGAGGTAATTGAGGCTACGACTGAGAAGCTTGAGAAGATTGAAGCCTTCATGAAGGCAGCCAAGGACAGACAGAAGTCGTATGCTGATAAACGACGCAGGCCGATCAAGTCCAGGTAGGTGACCGAGTTATGTTGAAGGTCTCACCTTGGAAGGGTATTATCAGATTCAGGAAGCGGGGCAAGTTGAGCCCAAGGTATATAGGCCCTTTCCGCATCATCGCTCGGGTAGGAGAGGTGGCCTATAGACTAGAGTTACCGGGTGAGTTAAGTGCCCGACATTCCATGTGTCTCATCTAAGAAAGGGCTTAGCTGATGAAGACATGATTGTTCCGCTGGAGGATATCGAAGTAGACGAAAGGCTCAATTACGTGGAGCAACCAGTGGCGATCATCGATAGAAAAGAGAAAAGACTGAGAAATAAAGTGGTTCCTCTTGTGCGTGTATAGTGGAAGCACAGGAAGGGATCCGAGTCAACGTGGGAGACTGAGGAAGAAATGAGACAACACAATCCACGTTTGTTCGAAGAATAACAGGTATCGGGGACGAAACCTATTTAAGGGGGGTGGACTTGTAACACCCGGTTATTTGTTTATTTTGAAGCCAACAAAAGAAGAAAAGAAATAAAATCCAAAGTCGAGGGACCAAACTCGCCAACGAAAGAAAGTCGGATGAGTGGGAGTATATAAGGGAGAGGGCAACCCTTACCCTCTCCTCCACACTCATAAATCAGCCATCAAAGAGAGAAGAGAGAAAGGAAGAAAAGAGGAAAAAGTGCCGGTTCGGGTCGGTTCGAGTGGCCAAAATCGTCGGGTAGCAAGCCAAATCGAAGCCCTTGTCGTTGTTCTCGTTTGTGTGAGTTGTAGGACCCCACTTTTACTTGTTTTCAACCGATTTTAGGGATGGAAAGCATCAAAAACCTGTTTTTGTATGTGCATGTGTTTGACCCATTTTGGGTGTGTTGCGTGTGATGCGTTTAGAGTATGTTTCCGCGCTTGTGTGTGCTTGTATGGTGTTGTGGTATGCATTCCTAAGGTCTAAGATGGTTGATTTAGGCTTAGAATGGGTTTGGATGAGCTTGGAGGCTGAAAATAGTAGATTGGGTTCGGGATGAACTCCATTCTGCATCAGCTACGGCTATGCGACCGAATGGAGGCCATACGGCCGATTGAGAGGCGATTGAGGTTCATTCTCCTGATTGGGATTCATTCGCACGATTGAGGATTCATTCGCACGACTAAGGTTTCATTCGCAGGACTCGGAGTCCAGTTGCATGGGGAGTCAACGACTGAGGGTCCAGTCGCATAGGTGCTTAGTCGCCTGAGTCGATTCGCATGAGGTAGTCGCATAGGTGCTTATTCGCATTAGTTCCATCTGCATGAGGTCCATACGCACGACTAGGTGTTCATTCGTATAGATGTTCATCCGCATGAGTCCAATCGCATGATGTTCAATCGCATGATGTTCAATCGCATGGAGGTCTTGCGACTGAAGGGTGTCCATACGCTTGAATAGGGCTGTTGCACTCAAAGGAAAGTGTAGTTCGACTTCTGACTTTCGGGGGAAAGTGCGGATGTAAGTTTTGACGTAAAGGTTCCCGTAGGAGCATGTAAGATGATTGTATGACCACAGAAAGTATGTTGGGCATGATGATGTTGCATGTTTATGCATGTTATGTATGTATGATGTTGCCTTGTATGATGATGATGTCTGTGTATGATATGTTCCTTTTTATGATGCATGTTTATCTTTCTTGTGGCTTTACGTGTCGTGTTAATGAATGAATGAAGTATTATGTAACGTGAAGTGAAAGATAATGAAAGAGGAACATGAAGTAAGAATGCATGCATTATTGAATGATTAATGAACAAAGGAAAGGCTTGCAAGAACATATATGAGGTGAACAACTCTGTGTTGCAAGAGACTCGGATAGCGTGCAATCGTTGAGATTGCTATGAGGTGAGCAACCTTGTTGTTGCAAGAGACTCGAATAGCGTGCTATCGTTGATGTTGCCATGAGGTGAGCAACCCTGTTGTTGCAAGAGACTCGGATAGCGTGCTATCGTTGAGATTGACAATGAGGTGAGCAATCTTATGGTTGCAACAAACTCGGATAGCGTGCAATCGTTGAGATTGCTATTGAGGTGAGCGACTATGTCGTCGCAACAGACTTGGAAGAATGAACGTATGAAAAGAACGAAAGTTAACGAATGAAATGAAAGATAATAATGACATTATCTGTGTATACGTATGATGAATGATCACATGAGAAAAGGAATAGTTTTTAATGAAAGTAAAGTATGTTTTATTATAAAACTAGAACTCACTCAGCAATGCTGACTTTTTATATGTTTTTCAGTTTGGCAGGTAACGATTGCTGAGGATGACACGAGGTGGCTACTCAGCTCTTTTGGGATGGAATCCATTCATTTAATACTTTTGTGATGTATTGCAACAATGTATTTTGTAACCGATTGATGCTGTATTATTTGGCAAAAGTCTTTATAATGAAATGAGATGTCCTTTTGAATGTTTCCGCTGCAATATTTTCCTAAGGCAAATGTAATTATAGGTTTTATGTGCGATGAATGGCCAACTGTAGGCATCCCGGAACGGGGCCTTACACATTCCTAAGGTCTCTTGTTAAGGTTATTAAACAAGAAACAACAGAAACATCAATTTTTGTTCTTGTTTTTTCTTTTTTTGCATAAAAAAATAAATAAAACGTGTATAACCATTGAAAAAAGGTATTATTTTGTTATATTATACACTAGTGTTAAGCTCACTCAAGTTGCAACGGGAGGCGTAAAACCATACCAAGATATTAATGACACACCACCGCCAGTGACCACCAAAATTGAAGAAACCAATAAAACGACAAAAAATAAATTGAATGAAAACTAAATGTTAAAAAATTGAACCACACACTTACACAAGCAAAAAGTAAAACAATAAGTAAATTGATGTAGGACCAGCGCGTTATGACGTCACCGTTAAACTGGGAAAATTAGTGAAAAACGTTGAAGCACACACGCACGTTTGTGTCTTGTTAACTTGTAAAATTTACACAGAATCGAGTAACGGAAAATTTATAAAATTTGAAAACTATAGAGGACCAAAGTTGAAAGTACAAAAAAAATATTGAGGCTAAATTATAAAATATGTAAAAGCATTGGGTTAAAAAGGTTAAAGATTAAAAAAAGTGGGACATCCCATAAAGCACATAATACAACTTACAATACAAACAAATAATTAGTATATATATTACTTTTATTTTTGGGTTTATTATTGTATTAGGTTGGGTAATGGGTATTTTGAGATTTTATGTTATTTGGTAATGGGTAACAGGTAATGGTTATTTATGTTATTATAGAATGTATTGTTTTATATAAATTATTAGACTTTTAGTTATAAAATTTAAAATTTTCTATGTAGTGTTGAGTTTAAATTTTTAGGGGTAACATAATTTCTTCTCAGGGGTAACGTAAAACCGAAACTTTCTTTTTTACATAAAACCGTAAAAAAGAAATTTACACTACCGTAACAGGGTATGTACATATGCATATGCACACACATATTCATACATACATACATACATATATATATATATATATATATATATATATATATATATATATATATATATATATATATAGGGTAAAGTTTCTTTGTTTACCATTGTTTATTGCGATAAATTGTTAACTCATATGTAACTAACGCTTATATATTGATTATGTTGTAAGGATTACTGTAGCAAACACTTACACCATGCTACATCATTGATATAATGACTTTCCTCCTTATTCTCAAAACTTCCCTTCCTTTCTTAAAAAATTTTACCCTTTTAAAAGCTTTTTAATTTTTTTTGTATAATACTATTTTTTATACAAATTACACAAGTCAATAGCTCGTCTTAATATCTTTAATTCGCGTATAGTCTTGTTATATAACTTTTTATTTTTTAACATTCATTGTGGACCACTAGTTATACCATTGTACCGCTAACTTACAGCATCGACGTTGACTGTTGTGTGACCACTAATTGGGTTAATAGGTTATCGCAATAAACATAGGTTTAACATTTTATCTATTAGTGCGTGACATATGCGTTTTAGGAAGAGGGATAATTGCATTCGGGGTATAATTAAGCATATAAGGTACATAATTACACTGCCCAAATTATTTTTATAAGTATGTAAAACTATGTTTATGATTACCTGCAAAATAATAAAAATTCAAGTTTTAAAAATAATTACTCAAGTAATTATATGATAATTTCACATATTATGTAAATAATTACGCACGTTATATTTATTGTTATGTACAATAAAAATTATTCAAGTTAAAAAAATTTATTACTCATTTTATATAAAAATTACACAAGGTGAACTTATAATTGCGTTATTAATAATAATGCAAGTTATACGCACAACACACTCATGTTTTTAGAAACATGTTGATATTATTGAAAGAAAGTATAACAAGACTGTACTCAAGTCAAAGAAAATAAAAATTTTAGATTATATGGTGTGTAAGGTTTATAAAAAGGTTGATGCACCCAAAAATAACCCAAAATGCTTCATGCATCAATGCACTTGGTACTTAGTAGAAGTTTCTTCTGAAGTTTCATACTCTTCACAAGAAAATATTCTAAGTATGAAATCTTCCGAAGCCAAGACCATTATCTTCCGAAGCTTCAAAGACAAAGTCTTCTGAATCAAATGAAATGAAGACAGATTTCTTTCAAAGACTTTAAAAAACATGCTTTCTCTGATGTAGTTTTTTATAAAGCTGAACCACTTCCCGCTGCAGCTCTGAAGACACACAAACTTATACAAGTTGGTGAAAGGTTCATGCTTTTTACAACTGTACATTGAGGTCTTGAGTCTGTAACTTTCTACTTTATGTATTTTTATCCTTTTTGTAATATATTAGGATGTGAGCTATGCATGTCATAGTCTGTAAGGATTCCTATAAGTCTGATGCAACCAAAACATCCAAAGTCTCTCTGCATGCATTCACTAAAGAATATAAGTAGAAATGCTTCGGAAGTTTTACAGCTTGTACTAGAAAATATACTAAGTGTAAAATCTTCCGAAGCCAAGACCAACATCTTACGAAGCCAAAAGTGAAGTCTTCCGAAGCTTCAAAGACAAAGTCTTCTGAAGCCAAAAAGTGAAGACAGATTTCTTCCGAAGACTTTTATGTACATGCTTTTATCTGATGTACTTCACCATAAAGCTGGACCACCTTTTCGCTGCAACTCTATTCAGTCACCGACTTACATGAGTTGGTGAAAAGGTCCATGCTTTTGGTAACTGTACATTGAGGTCTTGAGTCTGAGCTTTCAACTTTATGTACTTTTAACTTTTTTGTAATATATTAGGATGTGACCTATGGCATGTCATAGTCACTAGTCAAAAGACAATCTGCCTATTGACTCTACATTTCATTTTGCTGTTATCTAATCTTACGTATCCAGCTAGCCTTCAAAGTATGGCCGGCTGTAGGATGTAGTATAAAGTATCTCAAGTACTTGTAACTTTCCAATCTATGCTTTGTAACATTTTTTAAAAGAACTTGAGAAGCAATATACAACGTTTTTGAAAACCATATACTTGTGTTGTTAGCTATCTTGTTCTGTCTCACATTTTACTTGTGTTCTTAGCATCTTTCATATAAGTTACCAGTTCCCTATTTGATCTATTAAGTGTTTTAAAGAACTCTTCTTATTGTGTTGTTGTGTTGTAAGTGCATACCCTTCAACAGACCTACATTTGGTATCAGAGCATTCCAGGCTCTTGATATAAGATTTTACCATCTTAAGATCCCTCACACACATAAACTATTAACAACTCAAATGACAACTATAACTAAAAAAAATATGGAAACTGGAACTATGACAAAGTCTCCACTAATCACTCCTGAATACTTTGATACTTGGTGTCAAAGAATGGAAGGCTTCATCAAGTCTCAAGACTCCAGGATGTGGGACTCTGTTGTTCAAGGACCTAACATACCAAGCACCACTTCTGCTACTAGTGATGGTATGATTCCAAAGGCTGTGGCTGATTATTCTGAAGAAGATAGAAAAAGAATAGAGATTGATCAAAAGGCCATGACAGCCCTTCAAACTGCTCTTCCAAACTCCATCTACAGAGGCTTCAAGAAGTGCAAAACTGTCACGCAACTATGGGAAGCATTGAAGCTTATGTATGAGGGGTCCAATGAAGCAAAAGAGAACAAAAAGGATCTCCTGAAGAAGCAGTTTGAAAACTTCACCTTCAAAGTCGGTGAGACCATGACTCAACAATACTTCAGGTATGTTGAGATTGTGGATACTCTAATGGATGTTGGAATAACTCTTGAGAACAGGGACATTGTAAAGAAGTTTATGTCCTATCTGTAGGTCCATATGATCGATGAACAGTACAATTGATTGAATAGTTTGATCAATATCACTTATATAAGCACAATAACAAACAATTAAGAGTAGAATAAGAAGAATCAAGACATATTTGAAATGCAAATGAACTAACTCACTCAATATCAATAAGCACAATGTATTTCAATAAGCAACTGCTTGAGAATGATAGTTTGCAACAGAATTCCACGTTTTGGGTTTTGCAAACTTATCATGCAAAATGAAATAACAAAACTATATATAGCAGTCATAGTTTCGCTGACAGTTTCGCTACTAGCGAAACTGTCATGCCGAAACTACAGTTTCGCCCGGCAGAACATAAGTTCGCCGGGTGAACCAAAACAGCAAACTGTGAGCGAAACTATAGATTCGCTCACAGTTTCGCTGGACTGCCAAAACTGCTAATAACTATCAAAATACAAACTGAAACTAACACAAGTCCTATTACATTGAAAAGTAAACATCTATACTAAAGTGAGTCCAACCTATCATGATCTTCAATACTCCCCCTAGGTTGGACCTCACTGTCTTCACTGGTTTCTCTTCGTTCGGCTCTCACTCCCGTTTCCTCAGCTGCTGTTAGATCTGTCTTCAGCTCCTCCTGCAGCAATGTCTTGAGAAGCTTCAGCCACTGATTCTCCAAGATTAGTTCCTGCCTCATCAGCTTCATGTGAATGACCACTAGCTTCAGCAAACTTCTAGTTAAGTCTGATATCCATAGCCAATCATCTTGTGCTCTCACCTTTTCAGCCAACTTTTCACCTCTGCCCGAACTCCCCTTATTTTATTCGCCACATTCATAAACAGCTTGCCTCCTTCCTTGTCTCCTCACCTGCCCCCGCCTTATATGATTTTCACATAGAATCAAAGATCTTCATCACAAAAGCTGAATAACTCCATTGGGTCAAACACCCTAATTCTCTTCCTTGTTTAACTCTAATCACAGCCTCCCCGGTGTTATTATCATAGAACCACTTCTCAAAGTCCTGTAAACGAGGAGGAAGAAAACTCTAAGCACAATTCCCTCCCTTTCCCTGTCTCCCAGTCTTTGTCTTTCTGGATCTCTTTCGTTCAGCCTTCATAAAACCAAATGATTCAAAATTATCATTTAGACCATTTTAATCTCCTTCTCCAGAAATTCTGCCCTTTCACTTAATTAGCATTAATCAAAGGCAATGTAGCTAATCGTCTCAGATCCCACTTAGGCAAGGTCTTAAACGCCTTCCTCTTGAGCATGTAACTGATATTGCCTCCTCGTCTTTAATCAAAAACATCTTCAGAAAGGATTATAACACCAGCTGATTATCTTCTTGTCAGCTTCCTTTCTGTTCAAACCCTCTAAATTTTGAAACAGAGGGGTGAGTTCTTCAGCCTCCTTCTCTTTTATCAACCAATCACTTTTATCCATTTCAAACACATCATCATTCTCATCCTCTCCCTCTTAGCCACATACACAAGAGGTCTTTCATCTACTTCATAGAATTCCGGCTCAGAATCATAATCAATCAACTGCTCATCCTCCTCCTCTCTTCTTCATCAATCAACAAACTTTTACCTTTATCTGATGTCTCCTCATGAGTAGCTTTACAATCACTTCTTCTCCCACAATATCTTTATCAAAGTCAAACTGTAGATTCACAAACTCAGCTTCAACAATCTCATCTTCATCATTTCTACCACCAGCCACTTCATCCTCTTCTCTTGGAATCTCTTGTTCTCTTGTTTCAGGATCAGCTGCTCCAGAGGTGCCCTCTCCTACCTTTGATGAGGTACCAACATTCAAGAATGGGTACTTAGATAAATCAGTCATATCATCTAACTCAGATTGAGTTAGTTGACTGGGTAGGCCAGCAGCAGCCTTCATCTGTGAGATCTCTTCAAATAACTTCTTAATCAAGTTGTTCTGATCAATCAACATCTTCTTCATTCCATCCATGATCTCATCTTTCTGTTGTTCCCGAATCTCTTGATTCATCAGTTTGGTCTTTATCATACTTAACTCATTAGCCAATGAAGTATTTAGACCACGAATCATATCCTCATCAAGACCAGCACTTGCTTCTTTCCCAGCTGTGAAACCCTCATGTCTATGTTTTGATCTCCGTTCAGGTTCTACAAAATCAGTCCTCTTTTTAGACCTTCGTTCCTTCTCCACCCTTATCTCTTCAGCTTGTGTATCAATGTCTTCTTCAAAATCATAATCTTTCTCCTTTGCATATCTCTTTCGTTTCTTAGCTGCATCAGCTTGTTTCACCCGTGTTTCCTCAGCTCTTTTATTTTCAGACTCATCCACTCGTCTGATATAATTCCATCGCTCTGGTGGATACATGTTCTCCCAGAGATGGGTTATTTTACCGCTGAAATCATGGCGTATAGCACAGCAATCTGCAAATATCCGAGGGTTCATCTGAACCAATCTCTTAACTTCACCGTGTTTAGGAACATCAGGAATCAAATCATCAATCATCATCTGAATAAAACGAGGATATAACAACCATTTATCCTTTTTCACTGCCATCACGTTTTCTGCCATACAAGCGAAGATCAATCTAGCAATATTTGCCTTCTCTCCTTTGCAACATATCACCATTGCTTTGGCCCAGTCAAGATTAAGTCCATCTGATCCACCCTTACGGTGATCTAAGCACATAATAAACACGTGAGCTATATATCTCCATTCTTTAGATAGAAATGACTTTTTAATCTCTTTCCTCGATCCAAAAACTGGTCCCTCATATCCCATTTGCCGGAAAGATTGGAATACTTCAGATTCTGTCATATCAACCTCATCACCAGTATCATCGTCCAGTCTAAGAATCCTCGACACATCTTCAGCAGTAATAGATATATCATGAGCAAGTACCCTAGCTGTGATCCTCTGAACATCTCCTCCGGTGTTGTATTCCGCTGACCTCCAAAATCTCTAATGTGAAGATCATATATAGTGGGAGAATGAGAAATAGCATATGCAATGGGTGATCGTTGGAGCCATCGAATACAATCTCGAAATCCGGCCGCTTTAGGCAAAGTATCATCTATATCGCAGTAATGTTATTCCTCTCGTCAAACTTTAGATTCGCCATAATAATCTGAAAGATCAACAAATAAATTTGAATAAGAATACTGAAAATAAGAAAATTAAGATACAAACAAAAAAATAATTAATTTCGGCAAGCGAAACAACAGTTTCGCTCACTAATACATGATTGATTCGCTGAATTAAAGACAATTTCGTCAAGGAAATCAAACAATTTCGACAAGCGAAACTATAGTTTCGCTCATAGAAACTTGTTAATTTCGCAGAACAAAAGTATTTTTGACAAGATTAGAATGATTCAAAGTAGTTTCGCAATTAGTTTCACCAGAAATTAATTTAGATTCGCTGTTACAAATTAGTTTCGCTGACTTGAGAAATTATAGACGAAACTGTGAAATAAGGATTAGTCCTTTGCGAAATTAGATAAGATGTGCCGAAACTGTTAAGTTCGCTCGGACAGCATAACTTTACAGTTTCGCTGTAAACAGTGAACTTTCGTTCAATTTCGCTGAAACTTCGGTAGTTTCGCTGAACGAACAGCGAAACCACCGAAGCGACAAATCCAAATCGCTTCACAGAACAAAGATATAATCCAGATTAAATGCTCAATTCAAGTTCGAAACTCACATCTGAAGAGAATATCACTCAAATCGGTCTAAAAACCAATTTCAAATCAATATCGCCGTGAAAGTAGCCTAAAACCCTAACAGTCGACTTAAAACCAGATTTGCGAAGTTATGAAGAAAATTTCGCAAAATTGACTTATATAGTCAATAGTTTCGCTGGCAGCGAAACTATAAATTCGTCAGGCGAATTTACAGTTTCGCTCAGTGAAACTGTAATTTCGCTAAAAGATAACTGGTTAACAACTTATAAGCTAACCTAGCGAAATTGCAGTTTCGCTTAGCGAAACAGTCAGCGAAAGAACAATTTCGCACCAAATTTTTATTTATTTTTTTATTTTATTATTATTATATTATTTTTTTATTTATTATTATTTTTTTTATTATTATTATTATTTTTTTTATTTTTTTTTTTTTTTATTATTTTTTTTTATTATCAATAATACTCAAGGGAAGCACATCACATAATGAGATCTAAAATAATCAGAGATCACATTCTCTAAATATTTTAGAACATAATGATGATTAAAAATCATCTACCAGTCATGAGATCATACTGAAAACAAGATCTGATCACAATCTGCACAGAAATCACAGAAATTAGAACAAATCAATAACGATTGCTGATATAATTATCCACTTTAAACTCATGCCTTATCCTTTTTCAATCAACAGCTTATGATTCATTTAAGGTTCGATTAGATGCTTTAGAATGCTAAGACCCCACAATCATTTGGTAAAAACCCTCACCCAACCTCAGGATTTATTGAATTATGAATCAATCTTCATGAAGCAAACTTTTGACAAAGTATATAAATGATTATATACAAAATATTTCATTCTGAGAGAAATTCATCGATAAGATGATTTGACATAATTATATCAAAATGGTGAGAGCTCCAGATCTATACTCACGTATAACAGAGGAGATAACCATTTGAACATGTGCTGATGAGAGCTCCAGGTCAGTACTACCGTACAGCAGAGGAGATCATCACTCCAGGTCAGTACTTCCGTACAGCAAAGGAGATAAGCACAGACACAAGACATCTTAACACAAAATAAAACAGCAGAGAATGATGACTAACAAAGCACAATGAACGAAAGATTCATTCTCAATCCATTTTTGTCAGGACTCAGTTTTTGTGCAATCCAAAATGAATGAGTAAATCCAGGCATTCTTAAGCATAAAGTTTAATTTAATCATAAAGCTGCCGTCTACTTCATTCATCAGGCTGAGTCTATCAAGCATATCGTCAAAGAATTTGATCCATTTCCTTATTTTTTTTTTATGAAACAGAATCTAGAGACAGTTACTATCATTTCTCATAGAATTACTGGTCATGTAGATAAGAAATATTTAGAGAATATACAATCATTTCTCATCATGTTAAATCCGATCTCAAAATACTGATATTACTCCCCCAATTTTTATTTTCATATGTCAATAATTATAGAAAATTGGAACTAAAAAATTTTATTTTTTTGTTTTTATTGTTTTTTTTTTTTTTTAATTATTATCAAAGAAATAGAAAATAAAAATTTAAAAAGATATTAACCCAAGCATAGAAATCAATTCATAAAAACGAGGTTTGTCAAACGTTTTTGTGAAAAGATCAGCCTTTTGATTTTTAGTGTCAATGGGAATAATATTAATGAAACCCTTCTCTTGAGCATCACGAATCGCATGAATTCGGGTTTCAATATGCTTTGTGCGAGAATGATGAATAGGATTTTTAGCGATTCCAATGGCAGCCTCGTTATCACAGAATAAAGGTGTATGAAGGAAATTGATTCCATAATCAATCATTTGGTGTTGTATCCAGAGAATTTGAGAGCAGCAGCTAGATGCAGCAATATATTCAGCTTCCCCTGTAGAAAGAGAAACTGTTGTTTGTTTCTTGCTCTGCCAAGATACCAGACAATTACCCAAATATTGACATCCTCCAGACACAGATTTTCTGTTTAACCTGCAACCATTGGAATCACTGTCAGAATAAGCATGTAAATCAAAATTTCCACCATATGGATACCACAGTCCGAGACGAGATGATCCTTTGAGATAACGAAAAATTCGTTTGACAGCTTTCTCATGAGATTCCTTTGGAGCCGACTGATATCTAGCACAGTAACCAACAGCAAAAGTGATATCAGGACGACTTGCAGTAAGATACATGAGAGAGCCAATCATAGAACGAAAAAGATGAGGATCAACTGGTTTTCCATTCTCGTCTGGAGTGAGACACGTCTGAGCAGTAAAGGGGGTCATTCAGTAGACGCATCATCCATTTTAAATTTCTTCAGAATATCTTTAATGTACTTCTCTTGATGAATAAGAATTCCGTCTTTCTGTTGTTCAACTTGCAAACCAAGAAAGAAGCACATTTCTCCCATCATGCTCATTTCAAACCGTTGGCTCATCACTTCTTCAAACTCTCTACACAACTTAGAGTTTGTAGATCCAAAAATATATCATCGACATATACTTGAACAAAGATCATTTCACCATTCACCTCCTTTTTAATAAGGTCATATCAATGGTACCCACGAGAATAACCATTGCTTAAAAGATATTGTGTAAGAGTCTCATACCAGATTCTGGGTGCTTGATGAAGTCCATACAAAGATTTATCAAGTTTATACACTTTATCAGGAAAATCAGGATCTTCAAAGCCTGGTGGTTGACACACATATATTTCTTCATCAATGTCGCCATAGAGAAAAGCACATTTCACATCCATCTGGTACACTTTGAATTGTTTATGAGCAGCATGAGCAAGAAATATACGGATTGCTTCAAGACGAGCAACTGGAGCAAAGACTTCTGTATAATCAATACCTTCTTCTTGAGCAAAGCCTTGCACGACAAGTCTAGATTTGTTTCGCACCACCACGCCCCGATCATCTGGTTTGTTCTTGAATACCCATTTTGTACCAATTGGATACTTGTTGGGAGGTAAATCAACTAAAGTCCAAACCTTAATTTCCTGAACTGTTGAAGTTCCAATTGCATAGACTCTACCCAACACGGATCTTGTAAAGCAGCATGAACATTCTTAGGAACAATTTGAGAGATGAAGCATGAGAAAAGACAAACATTAATCAGACCAGATTGACTTCGAGTACGAACACCATCAGAAACAGATCCAATTACATTATCAAGTGGATGATCTTTCAAAGTTTTATAATCTCCAGAAGAAGGAAAGATAGTTGAAGAAGTATCAGCCGCCGGAGAAAGAGTAGATGAAGGTGAAGATGGAACAATGTCAGGTGATGAATCAGGTGAGTTAAGAGATGTAGGTGATAAAGAATCAGATAATGGTGCTTGATCAGGCATCGGAGACGATGAGCTGACATCAATTGAAACAGCATCAGTTACTTGTGGAATTGATGAAACAGACGATGAAGATGATGGAATAATATTCGTTTGAGTACAGGGACTTGACATATCATCATCGAAAACTGGCAAATTGAATGAATTGAACACAGTATCAGAATCAAAGAACCATGCAGGTTCAGATTTAACTTCAGTAGGATTTGATTCTTGCCAATCAACATAAAAGGACTCTTGAACAATACGTGTTCTTTTGTTGTAAACTCGATATGCCTTTTGTGAAGAAGAATATCCAACAAAGTAACATTCATCAGAAACAGCCCCAAACTTAGTCTTTTGAGCTTGAGTATTCAGAAGCGTACAAGAACATCCAAATGGGCGAAAGAAATCAATTAGTGGCTTCCTCTTATGAAAAAGTTCATAAGGAGTCTTCACTTTGTCTTTCACAATTAGCACTCTGTTTAAAACATAAGAAGCACAATTAACAGCTTCAGCCCAGAAAATGACAGGTAGTGATGATTCTATCAACATTGTACGAGCAGCTTCCACAAGAGTACGATTCTTTCTTTCTGCAACTCCGTTCTGCTGGGGTGTTCTTGCAGCACTAAATTGTCTCACGATCCCTTTTTGAGCACAAAATGAATCAAGAATCTGATTTTTAAATTCAGTGCCATTGTCACTTCTTAATCCCATAACTCTTTTCTTACTGACTGATTCAATTGAAATGATTAATTTCTGCAGTTCCTCAGCAACTTCACTTTTGTGAGCAAGAAATCTCACCCATGAATAACGTGAAAAATCATCTGTAACAACAAGACAAAAGACTTTTTAGCAATGGATTTAACACTAATTGGCCCAAATAAATCAGTATGTAACAACTCTAGAGGACTTGATATGCTATTTAAAAGTTTAGGCTTATGAGATTTCTTATGTTGTTTCCCTTTGGCACATGCCATGCATTTTTCAGACACAGAGAAATCTTTTAAAGGAAGTCCTCTAACAAGATTGTTCTTTACTAATTTATTAATTATCTTAAAATTGACATGGCCCAATCGACGATGCCACAAGAGTGACTCAGATGTTGATGCTTTTGAAAGAAGACAAGTTGCAGTAGCTTTTGACTCATTAGAATTCATATCAAGAAGATATGTATCGTGTTTCCTTGGAGCACGCATGAGAATTAAATCTTCTGGAACAGCTATCTCTGATTTCAAAAATAAACACTCGTCAGATTTAAATAGAACTGGAATATCTTTATCACAAATTTGAGAGACGCTCAGAAGATTAAATGCCAATTCAGGAACATGGTTGACTTTTTCAAGAGTAAGAGAGCCATTAGTAACTTCTCCTTGTCCAATCATTTTTCCACCCTTCTTGTCTCCAGCAAATGCCACATATCCTCCATTGATAATTCGATAATTAGTCAACAAATCTTTTAATCCAGTCATGTGTTTGGAACAGCCGCTATCAACATGCCACAGACTGTTTACACTCTTTGAAGAAGATCCCTGAAATGAATAAACAAATCATTTAGCCAGGAGTAATAGGGACCCAAGATTGAACAACCTTTGTTTTCAAAGAAGCTGATTTTTTATGAAAGAAATTATTAACCAATTTTGTCAATTTATTCCCAAAACAATTTCTATTAGAGGATCTTTCAATCAAAGGGCAATTTTTGATAAGATGATCCTCTTCACCACACCTGAAACAATGATGTTTGAATCTAGATCGATGATGTGATGAGGTAAAAATAGGATCAATAATAATCTCCTCATCACATTCAGACAAACTAGAATCAACATCACTGAATGTCTCATACATCTCAATGATGTTTTTGTTTATTTGACTCAGAATTATTCTTTACAAAATCATAGCTTGATTCTTTTGAGAAATCAGTAGAACTCGTACCATTGGTACTAGTTTCAGAAGAAGGAGAACTGCATTTTTCTGAAGATGTCATATTTAATGGTATAAAAGATGGAATAGGTTGAGAAAAGAACTTTTCAAAAGAATTAGTTTTAAGTTGCTCAGTTGTGTTATGTGAAACCTCAGATTCTTTTGGTGAAACATCAGATTCATTCAATTCAAAACCAGAACAAAAATCATCACTATTAAGATTTGAATTACAAGATGAAATAGAACAATCAGGAGAACATGAGACATTCAAGTCTGTTACATTTGAACTAGAAACAAATACTGAATTTAAACTAGACTTATTATCTAAAACAGACTGCAATTTTTCAGGTGTACTAGAACTAGTGCATCCAAGCCCACTAGTTGGTCCATAGTCGTAGTCTTCACGAATGTACTTAGAGTTATTCCCAACTAAACCTGCAGACATACTATCAGTATCTGATTTGATTAAATCATTAGAAGGATGAGGAACAGGCATAGGAGAATAACAATATGTACTAGGAGGAGGATAAACCTGTACATTTTCATAACCCAAACCAGTTTTAATTCTTGCTCCCCGTTGAGATTTACAAAGATCATCATGTTTCATTCCAGAAATAGTCCATTTATCTAACTTTGACTGAAGTTTGCTTGCTTCAAATTCAGCCAGAGCAACTCGTTCAGTCAAAGTATTAATCTCTACATTCCTTTCCAAAACAATTCTTTTTAAATGATCAGTTTCTTTTAAAGCCTCATTTAATTTCACAAAATATTTTGATTCATTCAATTTAAGTTCATCATTAATTCGTTTTAAATCCTTTTCATTATCAATTAACAACGATTAGCCTTATAAACCCCAAAAAGTCTAATTTTGCAAGCAGATGAACACATATCCTGTATTACCTCATAAGGAAGTCCCATTACCATCTTTTCGGCAGCTAAAGCTTTATCGCACATGCATACTGGAGTACTCGATTTCCTTTCCTCAACAGTAGCGGCCGCATCATCCTTCTCTTTTCCTTTCACAGCTTTTGAATCTGTAGCTTTCTCTTTCTTCTCTCCATCATCTTTCTCTTCTTTCTCTTTTACTGAATATTCATTCTCTCCTTTGAATTCTTTAAACAGCACAAACTCATCTTTCTCAACTTCCATCTCATCACTTTTCACAATCTCAGCAACTAAAGCATGATTTATTTCAGATCTGGTTTCTTCTACCTCTGCACTCCAGTCAAAATTAGAAATCAAGGCTGACTCCTTTTTCGAATTTCCCTCTTCCTTTACTTTCTCTGTTAATCTTGGCACTCCAGTGTTACTAGGATCTGTTACAATTGGTAATGGACATTCACGTTTAAAATGTCCCAATTGTTTACAGTTGAAGCATCTCAGTTTTGACTTGTCAAATCCTAGTTTTGAGGTTGATGATTGACCACCGAAGTTCTTTCTTCCCGTTCTTTCCATAAACCTCCGAGCTCTTAAAGTTAACATTGCCATTTGCCATTGAATATCAGTCTCTTCCAAATCATCAGGATCAACTTGATACATATCCTCCATAGTCATTCCTTTACCCTTCAACTCACCAGCAACAAGAGCTTCATAGCTCTGAACAAACATTCCAAAAGAGCCATTGTTTCTGATGGAATAGTAGTTTCAGCATTCACCTTAGAATTTCCCAATTCCTTTCCAACATGATTACTACCACTTGAGAAATTACTTGAATTGCTCCCTCCTTGAATTGGATTCTGAATGTGAGAGTTTGCAGCGGATGACAATAAAGCAGAATTTTGAGAAAAACCAGGTGTGGGCATCATAGTCTGGTTAAATTTTCTTCTTTTCATATCCAACTCAAAAGATTTCAATTTATTAATGATATCCATCAGCTTGTAATCTGTAAAACCTCTTTCTTGTTTGAGCATCCTCACTTGAAGACTCCATTGTGGTGGAAGAGAATCGAGAAGTCTGTTAACTTGTTCGCTGTTGGAGAGTCTTTCATCATATTTCTTCAGAGTGCTTGAGACAGTTAAGAATCGATTTGTAAGATCTGTCAAACTTTCATTCTTATATCCTACAAACGAGTTAAACTCCTTTTCAGCTTGAATACTCTTGTCTTTCACTAGATCTGCATTCCCATCAAAGAATTCACAAAGAGCATCATAAAGAGATTTAGCATTTTTATGCTCTGCAAAACGATTGTAGATATCAGGAGCTAAGCAGAGAGTTAGAGCACCAAATGCTTTTTGATCACGATCAATCAGTTTCAGATCTCTTTCAGTATAAGAAGATGGATCTTTATTCTGAGAAACGACATCACCAACTGTAACCGTAGGTATATGAGGACCTGAAATAATCGATTCCCATTGATTATGATCTGTATAGAAAAAGAAAGCCTTGAGACATCTCTTCCAATCTTCAAAATTATCTCCATTAATGAGTCTTGGAGGTCTATTAGGAGCAACACTTTCAAGATCCGCAAGTGTGAGAGTAGTTAATTTTGACATGATAATTTCGCAGAAAGTTTGGTAATTTCGCTGGTAAGTTCGCTGGCAAATTCGCTAACAACTTCGCTGAGAAAGTAAGCCTACTTAATAGTTTCGCTACAACAAATACTTTCGCAAACTCAGACACTTTCTCTTGAAATTTCAGCAGCACTTTCGCTTGAATCAAAAACAACAATTGCTTAGTTTTGCTGCTAATTTCGCAGGAAACAAGCTTGAACTTTCGTTCAGATATAATTTCGGCAGCACTTTCGCTTGATTCTTGATCAAAAACACTGCTGAACTTTCGTTCAAAGAGATACTTTCGCTGAAATTCTAAAAAACAACTTCAGATCCAAAATAAACCATAGTTTCGCTGAATGAAGATCGCAGTTTCGCTGTAAGAACTGTAATTTCGCTCGTCGATCTGAAAACCCTTTTTCACCTTAAAATCAATCCAAAATCATCCAAAACTCAATGAATTTGAGATCTGATGATTGTAGAATCTTCCTCAATGAAGAACAAGCATAATTCAATCAATTTCCATCCCAAAAACAGCTGATAATTCGATGAAAATTGATTGAACCTAGATATTGACCAAAACCACCAAAACTCAACAAATCAAGAGCACTAAGGCTCTGATACCATATTGTAGGTCCATATGATCGATGAACAGTACAATTGATTGAATAGTTTGATCAATATCACTTATATAAGCACAATAACAAACAATTAAGAGTAGAATAAGAAGAATCAAGACATATTTGAAATGCAAATGAACTAACTCACTCAATATCAATAAGCACAATGTATTTCAATAAGCAACTGCTTGAGAATGATAGTTTGCAACAGAATTCCACGTTTTGGGTTTTGCAAACTTATCATGCAAAATGAAATAACAAAACTATATATAGCAGTCATAGTTTCGCTGACAGTTTCGCTACTAGCGAAACTGTCATGCCGAAACTACAGTTTCGCCCGGCAGAACATAAGTTCGCCGGGTGAACCAAAACAGCAAACTGTGAGCGAAACTATAGATTCGCTCACAGTTTCGCTGGACTGCCAAAACTGCTAATAACTATCAAAATACAAACTGAAACTAACACAAGTCCTATTACATTGAAAAGTAAACATCTATACTAAAGTGAGTCCAACCTATCATGATCTTCACTATCTTCCTAGACAATGGACACATTATTGTGTTGTCATCAAGAGGACTGAGAACCTTAGGACTCTTACTCTTACAGAGTTGTATGGTATTCTCAGTGGATACCAGATGGAGATGAACATGCAAAACTCATCTGATAAGTCCAGCAATCAACTGAGTTCAGCCCTCCATATGGTTGAAAGGGAAAGCATTGAGGCATAACATCATCTTATATGCTACCCTGACAACTCACAAAAGGTTTCTTTCATAACATTCCCAGAGACTCCAAGAGAAAGCTACACTCAAGGAAGTCCTTTCCAAGAGACAAGCTATTCTCATGCTTTTTTCTCTGCTGATGAAACCACAAGCAACTTTCTCTTCACCCTTGAAGACCTGGACTATATCCATCCAGATGATCTGGAATACATGTAGTCCAGTAGATGGCTCTTCTCACTCACAAGGCAAAGAAGTTCTACAAGAGGACATGGAGGAAGTTTCCAAGCAATGCAGCCAGTGGAAAGTTTGGGCTGGATAAAAGCAAAGTAAAGTGTTACAACTGTAACCAGATGGGAAACTTTGCAAGGGAATATAAGGCACCAAGGAGAAATGGTGGACAAACACAAGTTAGACCAAACTACACTGAGAGAGCTCCCCAGAATGAGAAGCCAAAGCAGCAAGTTGTAGTTGCTATTGAAGAAGGAGGCTTTGACTGGAGCTTTCAGGTTGAAGATGCATCTCGAAACAAAGCACTCATGGCCGACCACAATGAAGCCAAGGTATTGGAGAATATTTGTACTCCTGAATGTATTGCTAAAGTTAATAGATACATGTCCTATAACTTAGAAATGAGATCTAATCTTGAGTCCTTAAATATGTTTAAAGCTGATTTTAAAAGAGCTGAAAATGATTATAAACTAAAGATATAGGACTTAGAGAAAACTATTTCAACTCTTAATCATGAGCACACAAACTATAGGACTTAGATCAAAGACCTCATAACTAAGTTAACTGAATGCCAGGCTCAGCTTGTGATCAGCAAAGCCAAGGCTGAAAAATGTGTTCTTGAAGAAGAGACCTTCAAGAACATAATATCCTCATCCTTGCATGCAAAAGTTTGTTATCAAAATAAACAAGGATTTGGATCTTGTGAGATAGCTCCTCCATACACAATCTTGTCTGTAAGATCTCCTAAGGTGTGAAACTTGTGAAGATGAGCTTCCCCTCATAGACCCCTTGATCGAAGAGGATGAAGAGGAGATGGTGTAGAATGCTCTGAGAAGAGTGAAGAAGAGCATTCTAAGAAAGGTCACCATCCTTCTGAGGAGAGTAAAACTGTTGGGATGACCAAGTCGAAGAGAAAAACTTGATCAGGAAGACCAAAAGAAAGTCCAAGAAGGCTCAAGAGATCAAAACCACCCTCAACTCTGTAAAGAAACAAGTCTTCATTTCTGCAGGATTCGAAGTGATCAAGGATAAAGACACAAACTTGAACTCCAACAATAAGAGTTCTAGTTCCTGTCCAAATCATCCCATCATCAAGAAGAAGGCTGATCAGTTGTGCACCACTGCTATACAATCTGAACCATCCAGCTCCAAAGGTAGTTCTATCCCCACAAATATTGCAACAACATCTGCAAAGATGAAGATGGAGAAGGAAAGTGATCAAGTTCAGCCTTGTTCACAAAAGAAGACTCCTAGAAGGAAGAATGTGGATTGTGTTATGTGTGGGAGTACTTCTCATCTTGGTAAGGATTGTGTTTACAATCCAAAGAGTACTCTCCACATGACCAAGAAAGAAAATTCTAAGAGTTTGGATAAGAAAACGCAAGCTTCGGAAGGAAAATATTTTTCCTTTGGAAGCTCCAAAATGAAGAAGAAGACAAGTGAAACTTGCCTTCGGAAGAAAATTTGGTCTTGGAAAAAAGGAATACTTCCGAAGCACTAAAGCCTGCTGCAGTGAAAGCAAGATCTTCCGAAGGTCCAGTCATCAAAATTTCAAAAGTTAACAAAACTTCTAAAGTATTGAAGGTCATGTCTAAGCTTCCAAAGGTGGTATGGAAGACAAAGAAAGATAAAATTGCTGAGAGCTCTTCATCAACTTCAGCAAATGACTCCTCTATCATGACTATAGGATCAATTACTGTTGCACTGTCTTCAACTTCTTTTGATGAGCTCAAGACCAATAAGGCTTGGGTTTCCAAATGTAACTAACCACCTCTTTTGTGCAGAAAAGTTCAAGACAAACATAAATGTATGGATCATTGACAGTGGCTGTTCCAGGCACATGACAGGCAATAGGTCACTACTCCAAAGGTTTGAGAGAATTGATGGAGGACCAGTTGCTTTTGGAGGAGATGCAGGGGGTTACATTACACGAAGGGGCAAGGTCACAAATTGTAAGCTCAGCATTGAGAAGGTAAACTTTGTCAAGGAGCTTGGGTAGAATCTTCTGAGTGTATCCCAATTTTGTGGTCAGAGTCATAACTTGCTCTTTATTGAGCATGAGTGTTCTCAGGCCCGGGATGGTCATTCCTCATGAGCACATCCTGCTTAGAGCCCCTAGGATATGGAACATGTACAAGATGGATTTGCAAGAAACATCTCCCTCAGGAGAAGTTTCATGCTTCCTATCTAAAGCAAATAGTGATGAGTCTTTCCTCTAGCATAAAAGAATGTGCCATGTAAACTTTAAAAATATGAATAAATTAATTAAGAAAGATTTGGTAACTGGAATACCAAAGAAAGAGTTTACAAGTGATGATCACTGTGTTGCATGCCTGAAGGGAAAGCAACAAAAGGTATTTCACAAGCCAAAGGAAAGAAACTCCATCACTACTCCCCTACACTTATTACATATGGATCTCTTTGGCCCCACCAGTGTAATGAGTCTTGGAAGGACCTCTTATTGTTTGGTGATCACAGATGACTTTAGAAGATTCATTTTGGTCTTCTTTCTTAGAACTAAGGATGAGACCCCTGAGATTCTAAAGAATTTCATCTTAAATATTGAGAATCAATGTGATCACAAGGTCAAAACTATAAGATGTGACCAAGGAACTGAATTCAAGAATCAAATCCTTGATACATTTTGTGATGAAAAAGGTATTACAAGACAAAATAGTGCTCCCAGGACTCCTCAGCAAAATGGTGTTGCTGAGAGGAGAAACAGGACTCTAATTGAAGCTACAAGAACTATGTTGTCTGACTCTAAACTGCCCACCACCTTCTGGGCAGAGGCAGTGAACACTGCTTGCTATGCGCAAAACAGAGTTTTAGTATTTAAGCCACATGCTAAGACTTCTTATGAACTTTGGCACAAGAGAAAACCTTTCATTGGTTTTCTCAGGTCATTTGGATGTCCTCGCACCATCTTGAATACCAAAGATCAAATTGCGAAGTTTGCTCAGAAATCAGATGATGGACACTTTATTGGATACTCTTCTTAAGCTAAGGCTTATAGAATATACAATCTCTGAACTAGAGTAGTTTAGGAGTCAGCCAATGTGACTTTCAATGAGCACACTCCCAGTGTGAAAGGTTCTAGTCCGGATAGGCTATTGATACCTACTATTTTAACAAATCTTGTGAGCATGTTTCAGGGTCCACAGACATACTACCTACAGGTGATCCAGACCCAAGATTTGAGCTAAGAAGACCTTCAAGCTACACATCTTTAGCTCCAGTGGTAACTAATTCTGCAAATTAAGTTTCTACCAGCACATCAATGACAAATCCTACTGATACATCTGGGGTGCCTTCAAATTCCAGCTTAGTGGCATAAAACTCAGATGAAGGAGCTTCAAATGTTGGAGAAAATGGTGGTGGTGAAAGTGATGATATTGATAACCACTCCATTGAAGACAACATCAATGATGTCACACACTCATTGGATCAAGTCAAACTTGATAAGTGTGCTAATGTGGAGGGTGAATCCTCATTTCCAGATCAGAATTTCTTTAAATTAGATCTGTCAGCAACTTATTGTGATCTTATGCATAAGTCTCACCCCACCACAAACATCATTGGAGATGTTGATTCAGGGGTAAGAACAAGAAGACAAACCCATGATGCAAATGTTTGTCTTCACTCTTGTTTCTTGTCCCAGATAGAACCAAAGAAGATTGATAAGGCTCTAAAGGATGGAAGTTGGATTGAAGCTATGCAAGAGGAGCTTCTTCAATTCAAAAGGCAAATTGTTTGGAACCTATGTCCTCTTCCTCAAGGGAAGACTACCATAGGAACCAAATGGGTGTTCAAGAATAAGAAGGATGATAGAGGACTTGTCATCAAGAACAAGGCAAGACTAGTCGTTCAAGGGTATACTCAAGAAGAAGGAATTGACTACACAGATATCTTTGCTCCTGTAGCAAGACTTGAAGCTGTCAGGATATTTCTAGCTTTTGCTGCATCCAAGAACTTCAAGGTCTACCAACTTGATGTTAAATGTGCTTTTCTCTACGTGGTGATTGATGACGAGGTCTATGTCAGACAACCAGCTGGGTTTGCAGATCCGGATCATCCTGATTATGTCTGCAGGCTTGATAAAGCTCTTTATGGGTTGCACCAAGCACCAAGCACCAAGAGAGTGGTAAGAGACTCTATCTCAGTATCTCTGTCAGAATGGCTACAAAAGGGGTACTATTGATGGAACTCAAAGCTCTATAAAGAATTTGAGAAGCTGATGAAAGACATGTTTGAAATGAGTGCCATGGGGGAACTCAATTTTTTTCTAGGAATTCAAGTGAAGCAAGTTGATAATGAAATCTTCATAAGTCAGTCAAAGTATGTACAAGACATACTTAAAAGATTTAATATGACTTATTTTAAGGTTTCTAAGACACCCATAGCCAGAAGCCACTCCCTTAGGCCTGATCTTGAGGGGGAGTGTGTTTATGGGCATCTCTACAGGGCAATGATTGGGTCTCTTATGTACCTCACAACTAGCAGGCTTGATATCATGTTTGCTACATGTATTTGTGCAAAATATCAAGCCAACCCCAAGATGTCACAACTAATCATTGTCAAGAGAATTTTAAGATATCTCATAGGTGCACCATCACTTGGCCTTTGGTATCCAAAAAATTCAGACTTCAATCTGTATGCTTATACAGATAGTGACTATGGTGGTTGCAACATGACTGCAAAGTCTATATCAGGGGGATGTCAATTTCTTGGTGGAAGGATAGTCTCTTGGCAATATAAGAAACAATCCGGTGTGTCAGAATCAACTACTGAGCCTAAATACATTACTGCTGCAAGCTGCTGTGCTCAAGTGCTTGGATTCAAAATCAGATGCTGGACCATGGATTCAACTTCAAGGAGACTCCAATCCACATAGACAACAACAGTGTTATCTCAATCACAGAAAATCCTGTGTAGCACTCAAGGACAAAGCACATCAATATCAGATATCATTTGATTAGAGATAACACAAGTGAACAATATGCTGATCTGCTCACCAAAGCTTTTGATGAACAAATATTTAAGTATCATGTATCAGCTATTGGGATGATTAACTTTGAATAGCTTTACTTAAAACTTAAATCATATTATTTCTAAAACCTGTGTATCCTAAGTTATCTATTTTCTCACCTTCATAAGCCCTTGTTCTCTTAGGAAGAAAAATCTTTTGAAAGACATTTCTTAGATTTTTTGAAAATATTGATCTATTTACCCTTCGGAAGATTTATAATTACCTTCGAAAGAAACTTATATCTTAGAAAAAAATAACTACTTCAGTAGTTTTACCTTCGGAAGAAATTTCTGAAATATATCTTCCGAAGGTTAAAATCAACTTAAGTACTTTTATGTTCTCAAAAGAGCAATTTTCTTCCGAAAACAATTTACCTTAGGAAGTTTTCATTCATCTTAGAATAATAAATTCTGAGTAATAAATCTCTTCCGAAGCGAAATTCTCTACAAATCTTTGGAATATCTTCTGAAGCCATCTTGCCTTCGGAAGCTGTTCTTCAGAACTTCCGAAGCAAAATAACCTTCGGAAGATTTCTCGACTTCCAAGAAAACTACTTTTTGGGCAAAAGTAAACTACTTTTTCAGAGGTGGGACCGACATCCGGATTTCAAAGTTTATCCTCTTTCATTAACTTTGTCTCAAATCCTTTTCATATATATACCCAATGGTTCCCCCCTCTTTCACTATCTTCTTCATTTGCACTAATCCTTAAATCTAAATTCTCCCAAACCGCCTTTTTTCTTCACCTTCTTCACCCTTAAGCTTCTCAAAATGGCCAATTTAAACCGCAGAAACAACCCTGATTTCTCCATGCAACTTCAAACGCAACACAACCAGGTTGCTCTTTTGAACTCTGAGAAATATGCTAGTTTCTCAGAGGTTTGCTGTTTTATGGCTTTATCCAAATACTTCACCTCCGTAACCATTGATCCTACTCTCTATGAGGATCATTTGCTTGAATTTTGGAAGACCTGCTAAGAGGTCATCATGGATGGGGGGAAGGCTCTGTCTGCCACAGTGCAGGGGAGGAAAATCTTCATCACTCCGGCCATCATCAACACTCATCTTCAGCTGGATGATGAAGAAGGTGAGTTGTCTTTCTCAAAGGAAGCTGTTAATCATTCCATTGTGCAGATGGGCTATGAGGGAGATTTCTCTGTAAAGACCTTCAGAAAAGCGAAGGTCTTATCCTAGTGGAAATATCTGCTCCATATGGTTATCCACAGCTTGTCAAACAAGCATGGAGGGTGGGACCAGATTTCTAAGGATCTCTCCTTCATAGTGCATGTAATGGTTCAAGGGATCAAGTTTAGGTACTCTCAGTTTGTTTACGCAAATTTGCTTGCTAACTTGGACTCCTTAGAGTGTTACATGTTTTCTAGATATGTTCAATATATTCTCAACTGTGAACTAGGCTCACCGTTGAGGGAAACATGTAATATTTTTAAATTGAGACAGATGAAGCCCGGTATCTTTAAAATCATGAAAAAGCCACTGTAGGCTTCTTAGGGGTAGAAACAACCCTTGTCCCAAAAATGTTAGAGCTCATTGCTCAAGGTGACAACCTAGCAACACAAGCTAGTGTTGAACCCACACCTTCTACCTCCCAACCATCAAAAAGGCCACAAATCATCCTCACCTACCCAAGAAAGTCCAAATGAACCCCTGCTCAAGCTATTGAGCTTGTGCAGGCTCCCATATACTCACCCATACAGGAGGAAGTGGATACTAGAGCTCCTACTTCCCTTGAGGAGCAAACAACTCCCATCTCATTAAGAATCAGTGCTGAGGTTCCTCATGCTCAGCCTGATGAGCTCACAAGCCCAACTGTCTTAAGTCTTCACTCTGACTCTCAACACTCAAGTGAACAACCTTCAGGGGACAGTTACCATCCCTAGCCTTTAGACTTAAATCAAACCATTCCTATCCTTGAATCCTATACTGATGAAGACTTAGATTACAGTGAGTACCATGGTCTCTTTACTCTTCCCCTACTCAAAGAGAGATGAGTGCTCCTGAGTCCCCCATGTCTAGCCCATATCAGTCACCCATTACTGAGGTGGATCTTCCTGAACCTATTCAGGAGGTCCATATGGAAGAGGCTCTCACTTCTACAAGTGACTATATCATTAAGACCTCAACCATGACAACTCAGCCCATTGACACTTCAACTGAGGATGTTAGTAAGTAGAGGAAATCCAGCAGCCAAGAACTTGAAGCTAGTAGTGAGAGTGAGGACTTTGGTCTAATTCTCTCATCCCCCAGTGATTCTTCTGATGAAGATGAGGAGACCTTCAGACTAAAGGTGCAAAAACTGTCAAAAACATGCATCTATTTAGTCTTTAAGGTTAGTCATCTTGAATCTCAGATGACTACCCTACAAAACAAGGTCAATGATCAGCAACTTGAGATATCTTATCTCAAGGAAAAACTAGCTGGGAGACCTTTAAAGAGAGCTCAACCAGGAACACAAGAACCTGTGAATGTGATTGACCTAACTCCTAGCTCACCTATGCAAGAGGGTGATGCTACCAAAAAGGGGGAGAAAGTCATTATAATCACAAAACCTGGGAGTTCTTTAGGAAGTATGGACATTGAGGACTCACCATCCTCACTTGCAATTGTGCATACTCAACAACTTCCTCAAGTTCACATTGATGTGGACTCTATAGACTCTTTCATTCAGAGTCTCTTTGAGGAAGACATTCCAAGGTCTATGTCATCCCCACCCCAAGGAACTTCAAACTACATAATTGGGTGGAGGTATGATGCTGAAGAAGAGCCCTCATTCTTCAAAGAGTTCAAGGCAGCAAGAGGTACTCAACTTTGAAACCTTGAACTACTATGAAGGTCTTGACTTAATCAACAAGCCACTTGTCAACCCAAGTCAATCTAGACAAGCTGGTAGGTTGGCACAAAGGATTCAAGACAGAATTACTGAAGAGTTCAGTCTAAGAAGGAGACAAAGGCAATTAGGTAATGTCACTGGTTAACTGGATGTTGAGGCAGACCCTAAGATTAGCTTCAAAGGGAAAACCTTGACTGAAAGCCCAGTAATAGAGCCTGAGAGCCCTGTCACACCAACAACTACTTCAGAAATTCATTCCCTTAATGAAACACCTGCTGGTGAAGGTGTATCACCACCTCTCTCTGGCCAGAGCTTGGATGCTACACCAAGCAATGAAGACCAAAGCTCTCTCCACCCTGTGTCACAAAGGTCTGTGGGTGACAAAGGGAAAAGGATTCTAAATCCTGAGGAGATTAAGGAGAAGAAGAGAGAGAGGAAGAGGAACCTACGGGGAGAAAGTTCCTCTGGGTCTTCCGGCTTCATGCAAGCTGCAATCAGGGCTACCCCCAGTCAAGATGATAAGTTGAGGGCAGTCAGGATTACTTACCTGCAGACCAGGAACTATGACATTGATGAGATTATATCTCTCCCCTTAGAGGAACTTAATGAACTGGCTGACGTGGAAGTGTCTAGAGAGATGAAGGAAGCAGAGGATGCAAGGTTGCTTCTTCAAATCAAAATGGAGAAGAGACAGAAAAGATTATATAAGCATGTTCCTACTCTCTCCCCAGTTCAAGAAAGCCCTGTGCAAGAGACTGTGGCAGCTACACAAGAACCTCAGGTAGACAAAGAAACAGATAGGCAAAATATGATCAACTACCTGAGTGCCACAGGTCTCTACCAGGCATCTGCACTTCTTCCCTTGTCCTTTGAGTACATTGAGTTTGAGTATCTCAAATAGCTTGAACTTCAAGTACTCTAAGAACAAAAGGCAACAAAGAGAAAGATGAGGGAAGAGGCTGCAAAGTCAAGAGCCATCATCCAAAAGAGTATGACGAAATCTGCTGACAGACAAAGGATGATGAGCTTCTTGAAGCTATATGGATTCTCCGGAAGGAGACTTGGCCCTATGTCTATATCCATAATGAATGAGCACATTAGGGTAATCAAGTAGAAGATCAAAAGTGGAGAGCTAATTGACTTACACTCCCCTCCAAGTTAAGCTCCTCCTGAAGTGGAGGTTAAGGTTGAATAACCTGAGACAACACAACCTGGACCTCCTGGTGAGTCTCAGCAAGCTTCATCTTCTGATCCACAACAGGGACAAACTCCATCTCCTTCTGAACTTATGAGGGAGGAACACCCAATTGAGCAAGACAATACTGATCAACAAGGTGCTGCAGATCGGTCTTCTCAGTTAAAATCTTTAAAGAGGAGGAAGAGGATGGCTTCTTAACCAAAGTCAAAGAAGAAGAAGAAGTCTGAATCATCCACCTCTATACCCTAGGGTGAGTCGGATCAACCTGAGGAAGTGCATGAAGAGGTAGCCAGATCAAATCCAATTCAAGTGGCTCCTCTTGCATCTGAGAGACCCATCTTATCCAAGAACCTTACAACTAATCCAGAAAGATGGCATGTGATAAAAGATCAAGGTGGTGAAGATGTATATACATGGCAAGACTTACTCAACCTACCTCTGCATGATCTCTTTGAGATGAGAAGATACTATAAGAGTCTGAGTGATCCTGACCATCTAATGAAAAAAGGAATGGTCATTATCATAATGAGGACTGTCAAAAGCCGAAGATCTTCAAACGTTTTGGTAGCATCAGCCTAGGGGTAGTTTGTAAGGATTCCTATAAGTCTGATGCAGCCAAAACATCCAAAGTCTTTCTGCATGCATGCACTAAAGAACAGAAGTAGAAATGCTTCGAAAGTTTTACAGCTTGTACTAGAAAATATTCTAAGTGTAAAATTTTCCAAAGCCAAGACCAACATCTTCTGAAGCCAAAGTGAAGTCTTCCGAAGCTTCCAAGACAAAGTCTTCCGAAGCCAAAGAGTGAAGACAGATTTCTTCCGAAGATTTTTATGTACATGCTTTTATCTGATGTACTTTACCATAAAGCTGGACCACCTTTTCGCTGTAACTCTGTTCAGTCACGAACTTACATGAGTTGGTGAAAAGATCCATGCTTTTGGTAATTATACATTAAGGTCTTGAATATGAGCTTTTTACTTTATGTACTTTTATCCTTTTCTAATATATTAGGATGTGAGCTATGGCATGTCATAGTCACTAGTGAAAATGCAATCTGCCTTTTGACTCTACATTTGATTTGCTGTTGTCTAGTCTTATGTATCCAGCTGGCCTTCAAAATATGGCCGACTGTAGGATGTAGTATAAAGTATCTCAAGTACTTGTAACTTTCCAATCTATGCTTTGTAACATTGTGTAAAAGAACTTGAGAAGAAATATACGACATTCTTGGAAACCATATACGTGTGTTGTTAGCTATCTTGTTCTGTCTTATATTTTACTTGTGTTCTTAGCATCTTTTATATAAGTTAGTAGTTCCCTATTTGATCTGTTAAGTGTTTTAAAGAACTCTCCTCATTGTGTTGCTATGTTGTAAGTGCATACCCATGAATGGTCCTGCATAGTCACTAAACAAAAGGCGAATCTGCATTTTGACTCTACATTGATCTTGTTGTTTAGATTAGTGTTTCCAGCTTGCTTTCCAATTATAGCTGGCTGTAGGATGTAGTACAAAGTATCTCAAATTTTTGTTTCTTAAGGTGTTCTTTGTAACACTTGTAAAAGTAACTTAAGAGCAATATACTGCAATCTTGAAAACCAATATCTTGTTGTTCTTAAGTTTCTGTCTCTTACTTTTCTTATGTTCTTATTATCATCATAATATTTGTCCATGTTTCCATTTGATCTGTTAAGTTTCTAACACTCCTCATTGTGAAACTGATTGTATTGACCATCTTTTAAACAGTCAGTAAATAGAATGTTTTAACTAATGAAAGGTAATGTATTTTATAAAACTATAATTCACTAGTAACGATGACTTTTATGCATTTTTAGTTGGTAGGTGAATGTTGTAGAGGATGGCACGAGGGTGAAGCTACTTGGCAAATAAAGACTGGTATCCATTTTATGCATAAATGATATTTTTGTGTTGTAATGCAACTAACAATGTTTTGTAACTTTAACAACGATGTATTATTTGGATACAGTAATTATTAATGCATGATATGGTTTTTATTAAATTATTTCACTTTAATGTTATTAGTAAATGTTAATGTGTTTTTAAGTATTATGCGCGATGAATGTCCAACTGTAAGCGTTTCGGGAACGGGGCGTTACAAGTTGGTATCAGAGTCAAAGTTTAAGAGAAATGGATAAAATATTTTAAAAACCTGCAGTTAAACTGAAAATGGGACCAAATGGAAGGATGTCAGCCCAAGTAGCTACTTGCCATCAAGTATTTCTTTAAATGTTAACCGGTATTATGTGCGCGTGTTGTTTGATTTATGTGCTTTTAGTAGATTTGGATACTGATGTAGTTAGGACAGGAAATACTTGGAGTATGAAGAGTAATGTAAGTGGCTAATCACAACTAGCCACTATAATTAGGGACTTACTATACTTGACATAAACTGAGCTATTAACTTGAACGACCGTGTTGGTGTTTGAATCTTATAGTGTGTTTAGAGGATGGCTGGTGGTAGATCTTCGAAGGCTTCTCAAGGTGGAGGTCATGGTGGACGTGGTGCTTAACCACGGGTCACTAGAAGTAGAGCCAAGACTGGTGAGACGGCTCATGAGGAGCCCAAACCCCATCATCCGGAAGGCAATGACGAGAGTGATAATCTGACAGCCTCAGTAAAAGAAGCTGTTGTTGAGGAGGTTCACCAGGTCATGCAGATGATTCTGCCGTCTGTGGTGACCGAAGTGATTATGTTGTGAGGGAGGATGAGAAGAAGGAAAAGAAGAAGACCTCTGAGAGAGAAGAAATGGAGCAACTGGCGACTGAGACGGTTGCTTCTAGTGATGAGGAGGAGGAAGAAGTGGTGCCAAAAACAGCAAGGGGTTGTAATTATGGGGCATTCCAGAGATGCAAGCCCCCGACCTTTGATGGAAATGGCAACGTTGTTGCTGCTCACCGACAGGTGAGGGAGATGGATGCAGTGTTGGATATCAGCGAGTGCAGGGAGGACCAAAAAGTGAAGTTCGCTACCCACTCATTCATGGACTCGACTTTGTGTTGGTGGTACAATATTGTCCAGGCCGAGAGTAGCAGAGCGATTGGAAGAATGAGGTGGGGTGAACTAAAGAAGTTGGTGATCAAGGAGTTTTGTCCTCACATAGAACTAAACAAGATCGAGAGAGAGTTCCTACAGTTAGAGGCGGGAACCATGACACACCAGCAGTATACGACCAAGTTCAACGAGATGGCGAGGCTGGTGCGGAATCAAGTAACGCTGGTATCACAAAAGATCAAGAGGTATATTCAAAGTTTGCCGGCGGATATCCGTAGGCACATGATCGCTGCCCGGCCAAGCACCTTTAGGTCGGTAGTTGATCTAGCGTAGAGGCTGTATGATGAGAGGGAGATGGCAGTGGTTGAGGTGAACAAGAAGGGTTGTGGCGACATGAATTGGAATGGGAAGCGGTTTAGACGTAGTGGTGTCGTTCCAAACAACAAGAGTGCAAAGGTGGATGACTAGCGAGTAACTGCATCTGGTGCGGGGACGATGTAAGGCCCCGTTCCCGGAATGCTTACAGTTGTACATTCATCGCACAAAATACGTAAAACACATTAACAATTACTAAAAAACATTTGCAGTGGAATAATTTAACAAAAAAAATTCATGCATTAATAATTACTTTTGCAATATAATATATCTATGTTAAAGTTACAAAATATCGTAGTTTCATTACAACACAAAAATATCAATTTTGCATAAAATGGATGCCAGTATTTATTCGCCAAGTTGCTTCACCCTTGTGCCATCCCCAACAAAGATTACCTGCCACTGAAAATGCATAAAAATCATCATTGCTGAGTGGGTTCTAGTTTTATAAAAATATATTACCTTCCATTCGTTAAAATATTTTCATTATTTTTGCATGTGATCATACATCGTATATACACATAGATAATATCATTATTATCTTCATCATCATTCGTTTTCGTACGCATCACACATTTCATACATTTCGCACTTTACATTATCTTTCACTTCTATCCAGATCCTGTCATATGCTTAACCCCCCTCTTGGGCACAGAGCCATCTCATCTAGGGTTAAGCGACAATGACCCCGTATCGCACATATGGAACAGTCACCGAGACTGACTCCCCTGTGTGTGAACCCTCATGGGTTAACCAAGATCGCACGCTATAAAACACACAGTTGAGCTAACAACTCTCATGGAGTTGTGAACCTCCTTACATTTTGCTTGCAAGACTTTCATTTGTTCATTCATTATGTTCCTCTTTCCTTATCTTAAATCTTTCGCTTCGTTAAGATAATACTTTACATTCATAACCATAATCACACCGCGTAAAGCCACATAATAATAATACGTAATAAAGAACATAAAGAAACAAGCCATAAACATACATAACATCATCAAACATCAACACCGAAAACATCCCAAGTCATATCCTAAAAATCCATCTTTCCAAAATTGAAAAAAAAATTCTAAGTCCTTAGGCGCATGGGAACTATGCAGGCGCATGACCACTATGCGGGCGCATAACTGCTTAGGCGCATGGGAACACTTAGGCGGATGGGCAGTTTCAAGGCGCATGAGTATTGTGCAGGCGCATGAGCACTATGCGGGCGCATGAATACTTAGGCGTATGGAAAAGTAGGCGCATGGGCACTATTTGGCGCATGACCAACACTTAGGCGTCTGAGCAAATTTTAGGCATATGAGCAAATTTTAGGCGTATGGGTACTATGCAGGCGCATGAGCTTGACTTAGGCGCATGGGTACTTAGGCGTTTGAGCAGTTAGGCGCATGGGCAATTGTTATATAACTAACATCATTATCGGACCCAAATCATCATCGGAACATGTTTCAAGCCTAGTTTATAGCATACAAAGCATCATAACAATCATAAAACATGAACATGACAAAAAATCATCCTAAACCTACCCTCACCCAACCGGGCACACACATACATACGGGTACATACCCAACATTAATAAAAACGTTATAACATGCATTCTCAAACCCAAAACAAGTTAAAACATTTAAAACCAGGGATCTAGAACTCACCTCTTGCAATCCTTCGAGTTAAACTTCTTCAAACCCGAGAGCTCTATGAGTTCAAACACCTAAAACACCCCAAAAACACACAACCGAACACACAAAAAAACATAAGCACATAACAGAGGCTGAAAATGTGACACCCGGTCAAATCAGGTCAACTCTCGAAATCATCCGCAATAATTAAATTATGATTATTTAACGTTTAAGTCTAATTAAACAAAACCCTGCGTTAACATTATCAAACCTAGCAATTGTTTAACAAATTCTTGAATAATTATAACAATAAAAATAATAACAATAAACATAATAATAATAATAATTATAATAATTATAATAATAATAATAATAATAATAATAATAATAATAATAATAATAATAATAATAATATGGATGATTAATCATTTTTGCAAATCCAAGAAGGATTTCTAAGTCTTGCATGCAAGACAACACACCTAGTGAGTGTGTTTAAAAACCACACACACAAACACTCTCAACTCTTCATCTCCTCTCTATCACCCCACTCTCACACACACCACCTCCACCACCCATCGGCTGCCCCTCCCCCTCCTCCTCTAGCCGGACACCGCACCACCACTTGCCACCGTCACCATCATCACCGACCGTCGCGACCACCACCCCCACACCCGATATCGTCTACCACCGGCGCCATCACCTACACCTGACACCACCGGCGCCATCACCTGCACCCGACACCACCGCGACCATCACCTACACCCGACACCACCGCGACCATCACCTGCACCCGACACCACCGCGACCACCACTTACACCCGACTCCATCACCACCGTCGCCTTCTTCCGACATCACCACCACCATCGCCTTCTTCCGACATCGCCACCACCGTCGCCCTCATCCGACGTCGCCACCACCGTCGCCCTCATCCGAAACCGCCACCACCACCTTCAATCCGATACCGCCACGATTACCACCACCCTCACCCGAAGCCATCACCCCGTCACCCTTATCCGACGCTACCGTGAACCCCCCCCCCCTTCCTTTCCTTCACCTTCGACTAACACCAACAATAACCACCCTCATTTGCATTTACATTAGGACACTCTAGTTGGAACTTAGTTTGGACCCGAAGTTTCATCGGGAAATCAAGAATCGAGCTTGCATTGCATTAAGGGTTCCATCTAGTGTCACCAAAGGTATATTAGATTAGACAATGTATATTTATGTTCATGCATGGATGATCAAGATAAGGAATCTTGATGAACCCTAGTTCACCCATTTAGGTATTGTATGAAATGGTTGTTTTGATGATTTTGTATATAAAATGGCTATTATGATGGTTTGATAAATCTGAAAATGGATGATTAGTGGATGAAACCATGTTATGTTAAGGATTTAGGTGGTAAAAATGTATGTATATATGTGTATGTTATGTATGTATGAAGGCATAATCATGTGGATGGGAAAAAAATGATGAAATATGGTCTTGATAAGAACATTAGGAAAATTTATTGGATGAAGGATTATTATTAACATGATAACTTAGAATAATATGTAGATTAAGGATTTTAGGTGACTTTGATAAGAATATTAGTGAAAGATGACTAGGTTGAAGTAAAAGGAATTTGGACATAATTAAAGGACTTTCTTAGATAAAAGTCTACTAAAGAACTTTGAGACTAAGATTTATGGTTAAGAGTAAACAAAAGACCAAGGAGAAACCATGACTACGAACCCGATTAAAACGACGGTCGAAACATCAAACACATACAAGACTGAGAATAAAGCATACCTTGGACAAGTTATGACTAATAAAAGAAAATATATATGTATACCTTAAACGACTAATTAGTAAGCTATGTAAGTAAAAGATAATAGATGAATTAATAATCAAATAATTAATAATGAGGAAACTACTTCTTGAATTCTACATGAACTCAGGTAAAAGAAAGCCCGATCAGATAATCATTTTTAGGAATAATAACCCGAAGTAGAGATGATTGACTCTCTGTTTAAGAAGGTTTTAGACACCCAAGATGATGGTATAATAGGACTTTTAAGTTTATTAGTGACAAGTTAATAAAAATTAATACATATAAGACAGGAATAAGGAAATTGGTGGTTTATAGTCAAGACTTATAATAAAGGACACAAGACATGTGACTTTAAAAAGAATTATTTCCATTGTACATTTTTGACTAAAGTAAAACGTACCATTTTAAACAATCATATAGAATGGGTGAAGTGCATTCTTAAGCATGAATTATCGCATAATAATCATAATATTTATGATTAGGGTTTACTATTTAAAAGCACTGCACATTGGTTAACTTCGAAGATCACACTCAAGGTGAGTCCTTCGGCCCCATTTTTAAATGTATTTTAAATTGTTTTGGGGGAAAAGCATGAAATAATTCATTAAAGTATATGATGAGTTAAACGGGATAATATATAATATGAGGGTATAAGTTTGAATCAGTAGTATGGATCTATATACTACTGAAATCTAAATCCCTCTATAATCATTAACCTCGGGGATGAGGCCACATAATATATTGGTAGATCTATCGGGTTAGAATGGCCCGCTCTCGCGACCAGTCGCACTGGTCAGGTTGTGGCGAGGGAATTTATATGTCTGGATAGTTGTGGGGCAACAACGTGTTTCTTGGTTTGATTATGGGCTTATGACCTAAATAACATAGTACCTAGCTAGTCTATGTGGAATATATTATGCCTTGTTTCATCATATGATTTTTTAAAAAAAGGTATGGTTGCAAGATTTCAAAACCCCGAAAGCTCACCAACTTTATGTTGACTTTATTACCCTTCGTGCTTTTCAGGGTTATAGGTGAGCTCGACATGGAATCCGGAATTTTGTCTTTGGAAGGGGTCAAACGTTAAGACTTTTAATGTTTAATTAAAACCATGTTTGTGTAATAAAAGTAGTACTCGTTACTACTAAAAATGTTTTAATGTAGATTAACCAAGTACATGTATGATATTGACTTTTGGTTTCAATAACTAATGACATTTTAGTATACGTTTGACCATGTAAGTTGGGTCAAGTCCAACTTCCGTTACCACCACGTCACGCGACTTTCCGCTGTGATTTTCGGGGTGTGACAGAAGTTGGTATCAGAGCCAACGGTTATAGTGAACTAGAGAGTATTTTCAAAATCTAGACTATAACCTTTAAAAAGATTATTTGACTCCAAAGACAATTCAGTGTCATAAGCATAATAATAGTCTTATTAAGATTATAATTGTTAATTTTGTGTGCTAGAACTTTGTAAAAATTAATATGTACGCATGCATGCATTTCTCTATTTGTAGATGTCTGATCGAGTTAGCCGAGAGAGAGCACCTGACTTTAGCAGTAGCACCGATGGTTCATCTGAGCCTCTTTCCTCGACACCATGGTATCACCCTACTCAGCCATACTTCGCAGCTACCATGTACCCAGGTATGGAAAACTCGGGGAATGGTTGGATATCTGAGTCCGATGATGAGAGCCCTACCCCACCAGCAGTCGCACTCGAGCCCATTGCTGAGGAGCCAGCTGGCTTGGCCTCAGAAAGTGAGACTCATACTGCTGTGACTCCTGCTGTTTCTATTCCCTTCATGCGGCACCCACCAAAGATTAGGATGGTGTATGAGCGAAGGGAGCGCAGGGAGAAGAGAGAGGTGGTTGAGGATGATGCACCGCCAAGGATTAAGTTGGTGTATGAACGGAGGAAACGCAGAGAGAAGAGAAAAGTGATGGATAATGATGTCATGGAGAGTACGCCCATGCCCAAACGGGCCAGACTTTTAGACGATCAGTGGAGATGGATTATGGATGCCATGAGAGGCTGGGCTTCGAGGGATGGGATTCCTTCCACCTTTGAGGAGGGAGAGTCGTCTTCTGTGCCACACAGGACCACTTTGGATGGTGAGCCCATCGAGCGCGTGATGATTACCCTAGTAGCCCAGTGTGTGCGACTCGAGAAGGAGCTACTGTCTACCAGAAAGAAGATAAGGATTCAAGAGGAGGTGAGTCAAGCTTTGGATGGAAGATTGATGACGATTGAGGAGGAGAGGTTATTGGATGACAGCGCTATGAGCCAGATGCACTTCCGTATAGCAGACCTGGAGACTAGCCTCGCAGAGACTAGGGATTGGTTGACCCAGGCAGAGCAGAGGGCAGATGTGGCTGAGACAGCGTTGGTGACAGCTCAGCAGTACGCGATAGTGATGGGAGAGAGAGCGGAGACATCGATGGCCATGGCTACTTTATGTTTGATGATGATTACCTACCTCACGCATGTTGGTAGTGGAACCTTGTTTTAGGATGACTATGAGATTAGCCGGGGTACTTGAACATTATCTTTTTGACCGAGTTATAAACTCGATGATGCATGTAGACTGATTTACTAATGATCTTTTGATAACTAACTCGTATGTATTTGATAACCATGGATGAACTTGACGCTTATGAAAAATTTAAAAAGTTATACCTTGATGATATGTGTTTAATCGCATAAATATTTTATTATTGTATGATTATACAAGAAACCAATTATATAGAATATACCATCATAATAATATAATAACAAGCGTACGTAAACTAAACTTCTTCTTCCCTACCTTCGGAACAGAATTGAATCATGCCACCTGTAACCCGAAACACGTCCTCGAGTGGAAACGTCAATTTACCAACCACCCCAGAGGAACTAGCCCAGTTGATAGCTAGACACGTCAAATCAGCTTTAGAACAACATGATGCAAATCTAGTGGCTGGTCAAGTAAGGAGGCAAGAAAATACGGATAATGGCCTTGGAAACGGAGCAGAAAATGGTTCAAACGTAGGTTCCGGTATGGGTGCAAACAATGGATCCGGCACGAACGGAAACCCAGGAAGTTCATCAGGTGGACAACTACAAGGGTGTTCATATAAGACATTTCAAGGATGCAATCCAAGAACTTTTACAGGCGCTGAAGGACCATTAGATATAATCCGGTGGATCGAAAGGATGGAGACGGTTATAACGATAAGCAATTGTTCTAACGATCAAAAGGTCAAGTATGCAACCTGTTCCTTCCAAGATGCAGCATTGTCATGGTGGAATTCCCAACGCCAAATTTTGGGCGATACCAACGCATATGAACTTACTTGGGATCAACTAAAGGAGATGCTGCTTAAAGAATATTGCCCACGCAATGAGCTCCAGAAGATTGAGACCGAATTCTGGAATCATACCATGAAAGGAGCTGAGATTCGGACATACACCTCAAGATTCAATGACCTTGCAAGGTTGGTACCTCGAATGGTCACGCCGGAATATGTCCGAATTGAAAGATACATATGGGGATTGGCACCTCAAATAAGGAGCAATGTTACGGCTTCCAAACCTACCACTATCCAAAGTGCAATCGCTATTGCACACACCTTAACCGATGACGCAATACGAAATGGAACCATGATCAAGAAGGACGATCAAGGAAAGAGTGCGATGGAAATTAAAAGGAAGACGGTTAGAGTGAACCGAAGATTATTTGATGGAAAGAGAAAGTGGTTTGAAAATCCCAAGGGACCAGTAAACAACAGGAAAAATTTCAATCAGAGATCTGAACGGGTTTATGTGGCAACATCGAACAATGGAAGATCAACCAAAGAACCTCAAGGAAAATGTAGCAAATGTGGATATCCCCATACTGGTGATTGTAAAATTTGTGCTCATTGTCATAAGTTTGGACATCTAAGCCAGAATTGTCGGGCAAAACCTGATGGGAGGATGATCAGAAATGATCAAGCTTGCTATGAATGTGGTGTGGTTGGACACTTCAAGAAGGATTGTCCAAGATTGAATGGATCTAGGGCCAGAGGGAGAGCCTTTGAAATGAATGCCAAGGAAGCACAGCAAGAACCGTCAGTAGTCAACGGTACGTTTCTTATCAATAATCATTATGCCTCTATTTTGTTTGACACTGGTGCTGATTTAAGTTTTGTATCCAAAGAGTTTGAACCATCATTGGGAATTAAACCATGTAAGCTAAGAAAGAAGTATATTATTGAGCTAGCTAATGGAAAGAAAATTGAATCCAATGAAGTAATTAGAAATTGCACGACACACACTTAACAATCATTTCTTTAGTATTGACTTATTACCTGTCAATCTGGGAAGTTTTGACGTGGTTATTGGAATGGATTGGCTCTCTCGAAATCATGCTGAAATAGTATGTTTCGAGAAGATCATTCGATTGCCAACTCCTAGTGGAGAACTCTTAATCGTATAAGGAGAAAAGGGAAAACCCTCATTCAAAATTATAAGTGTCATGGAAGCATATGGATACCTGAATGAAGGATATCTTGCCTTTCTGATAAAAGCCACTGACACTAAGAATGAGGAGCGAAGAATTGAAGATATTCCCATTGTACGAGAATACCCAGAGGTATTTCCCGAAGATTTGCCAGGGTTACCTCCACCAAGACAGATCAAATTCCAAATTGATTTGATACCCGGAGCTGCACCAGTAGCACGATCACCATACCGACTAGCACCTTCCGAAATGCAGGAGTTGTCAAAACAACTGCAAGAATTATTAGAAAAGGGGTTCATTCGACCAAGCTTTTCTCCATGGGGAGCACCTGTGCTATTCGTCAAAAAGAAAGACGGATCATTCAGAATGTGTATCGATTATAGAGAATTAAACAAACTCACCATTAAAAATCGATACCCACTACCAAGAATTGATGATTTGTTCGATCAATTGCAAGGATCCAGCTACTACTCGAAGATAGATTTACGGTCCGGATATCACCAACTGTTGATAGCAGAAGAGGATGTCCCGAAAACGGCTTTTACAACACGTTACGGTCATTACGAATTTCTAGTAATGCCGTTTGGATTAACCAACGCACCTGCCATATTCATGGATCTCATGAATAGGATTTGTAAACCCTACTTAGACAAGTTTGTGATAGTATTCATTGATGATATTCTGATATACTCACAATCCAAGGAAGAACATGAGCAACATCTCAGGCTAATCCTAAACGTGTTAAAGAAAGAAAAGCTGTACGCAAAATTCTCAAAATATGAATTTTGGCTTCGAGAACTTCGATTCCTTGGACACATTATCAACAAGGAGGGTATCCACGTGGATCCAACCAAGATAGAAGCAATTAAGAACTGGGAAGCCCCCAAATCTCCAACAGAAGTGTGACAATTTTTAGGGTTAGCTGGTTACTACCGCAGGTTTATAGAAAATTTCTCAAAGATAGCCCAACCATTGACCCTATTGACCCGTAAGGACAAGAATTATGTATGGGGCGAAGATCAAGAGAAAGCTTTTCAATTACTAAAGCAGAAGTTGTGCAGCGCACCCATACTGTCTCTACCAAATGGAACAGAGGGATTTGTAGTATATTGTGATGCCTCGCGATTAGGTCTTGGGTGTGTATTGATGCAAAAAGATAAAGTCATTGCTTATGCATCAAGACAATTAAAAGTACATGAAAAGAATTACACCACCCATGACCTAGAACTAGGAGCTGTCGTTTTTGCTCTTAAAATATGGAGACATTATTTGTATGGAACCAAATGTGTCATCTATACGGATCATAAGAGTCTGCAACATATTTTTAATCAAAAGGATTTAAATATGAGGCAGCGCCGTTGGGTGGAGCTATTAAATGATTATGACTGCGATATCCGATATCACCCAGGCAAGGCAAATGTTGTGGCAGACGCACTTAGTAGGAAAGAAAGGGAAAAGCCACTACGAGTGCGAGCGTTGAAACTTACCATTTACTCGAACCTTACTGATCAGATCCACAATGCTCAACTCGAAGCATTGAAAGGAGAAAACCTAGAAAGAGAAGGTCTACGAGGGATGGTCAAGGAGTTAACGACAGATTCTGATAAAATGATACGTTTTGCCGAAAGAATGTGGGTTCCTAAGCATGGAGAGTTACGCAAAGTAATTCTTGATGAGGCACACAAAACAAGGTACTCGATTCACCCAGGAATCGACAAAATGTATCATGATGTGAAGGAATTTTTCTGGTGGCCTATCATGAAGGGAGACATAGCTACCTATGTTAACCAATGCATGACCTGCTCTAAAGTAAAGGCAGAATACCAGAAACCATCGGGACTTCTACAACAGCCGGAAATTCCAAAATGGAAATGGGAATGCATTGCCATGGATTTTGTGACAAAATTACCTAGGACAGCAAGTGGTTATGATACCATTTGGGTAATTGTTGATCGACTAACAAAATCTGCACATTTCCTACCAATGAAAGAGACCTACAGTATGAGCAAATTAGCGAGCTTATACATCAAAGAAGTAGTTTCACGCCATGGTGTACCAATGTCAATCATATCAGATAGAGATAGTCGATTCACCTCTAGATTTTGGCAAACTCTACATGAAGCCATGGGTACTCGACTAGATATGAGCACGGCCTATCACCCACAAACTGACGGACAGAGCGAGAGAACCATTCAGACTTTGGAAGATTTATTGAGAGCTTGTGTGATCGAATTTGATGGAAATTGGGATACTCATCTACCACTAGCTGAGTTCTCCTATAATAATAGTTATCACGCCAGCATCAAGGCCGCTCCATTTGAAGCACTGTATGGAAGAAAGTGCCGATCGCCGTTATGTTGGGCCGACATTGGAGAAAGACAATTAACAGGACTAGAAATCATTCAAGAAACAACAGATAAGATTGTTCAGATCCGAAAAAGGCTAGAAATGGCTAATAGTCGGCAAAAGAGTTATGCAGATAACCGGATTTGACTCAGGATCAACAGCGTAAATTTCGGGACGAAATTTCTTAAACGAGGGGAGACTGTGACACCCGGTCAAATCAGGTCAACTCTCGAAATCATCCGCAATAATTAAATTATGATTATTTAACGTTTAAGTCTAATTAAACAAAACCTTGCGTTAACATTATCAAACCTAGCAATTGTTTAACAAATTCTTGAATAATTATAACAATAAAAATAATAACAATAAACATAATAATAATAATAATTATAATAATAATAATAATAATAATAATAATAATGGATGATTAATCATTTTTGCAAATCCAAGAAGGATTTCTAAGTCTTGCATGCAAGACAACACACCTAGTGAGTGTGTTTAAGAACCACACACACAAACACTCTCAACTCTTCATCTCCTCTCTATCACCCCACTCTCACACACACCACCTCCACCACCCATCGGCCGCCCCTCCCCCTCCTCCTCTAGCCGGACACCGCACCACCACTTGCCACCGTCACCATCATCACCGACCGTTGCGACCACCACCCCCACACCCGATATCGTCTACCACCGGCGCCATCACCTACACCCGATACCACCGGCGCCATCACCTGCACCCGACACCACCGCGACCATCACCTACACCCGACACCACCGCGACCATCACCTGCACCCGACACCACCGCGACCACCACTTACACCCGACTCCATCACCACCGTCGCCTTCTTCCGACATCACCACCACCATCGCCTTCTTCCGACATCGCCACCACCGTCGCCCTCATCCGACGTCGCCACCACCGTCGCCCTCATCCAAAACCGCCACCACCACCTTCATCCGATACCGCCACGATTACCACCACCCTCACCCGAAGCCATCACCCCGTCACCCTTATCCGACGCTACCGTGAACCCCCCCCCCCTTCCCTTCCTTCACCTTCGACTAACACCAACAATAACCACCCTCATTTGCATTTACATTAGGACACTCTAGTTGGAACTTAGTTTGGACCCGAAGTTTCATCGGGAAATCAAGAATCGAGCTTGCATTGCGTTAAGGGTTCCATCTAGTGTCACCAAAGGTATATTAGATTAGACAATGTATATTTATGTTCATGCATGGATGATCAAGATAAGGAATCTTGATGAACCCTAGTTCACCCATTTAGGTATTGTATGAAATGGTTGTTTTGATGATTTTGTATATAAAATGGCTATTATGATGGTTTGATAAATCTGAAAATGGATGATTAGTGGATGAAACCATGTTATGTTAAGGATTTAGGTGGTAAAAATGTATATATATATGTGTATGTTATGTATGTATGAAGGCATAATCATGTGGATGGGAAAAAATGATGAAATATGGTCTTGATAAGAACATTAGGAGAATTTATTGGATGAAGGATTATTATTAACATGATAACTTAGAATAATATGTAGATTAAGGATTTTAGGTGACTTTGATAAGAATATTAGTGAAAGATGACTAAGTTGAAGTAAAAGGAATTTGGACATAATTAAAGGACTTTCTTAGATAAAAGTCTACTAAAGAACTTTGAGACTAAGATTTATGGTTAAGAGTAAACAAAAGACCAAGGAGAAACCATGACTAACGAACCCGATTAAAACGACGGTCGAAACATCAAAAACATACAAGACTGAGAATAAAGCATACCTTGGACAAGTTATGACTAATAAAAGAAAATATATGTGTATACCTTAAACGACTAATTAGTAAGCTATGTAAGTAAAAGATAATAGATGAATTAATAATCAAATAATTAATAATGAGGAAACTACTTCTTGAATTCTACATGAACTCAGGTAAAAGAAAGCCCGATCAGATAATCATTTTTAGGAATAATAACCCGAAGTAGAGATGATTGACTCTCTGTTTAAGAAGGTTTTAGACACCCAAGATGATGGTATAATAGGACTTTTAAGTTTAATAGTGACAAGTTAATAAAAATTAATACATATAAGACAGGAATAAGGAAATTGGTGGTTTATAGTCAAGACTTATAATAAAGGACACAAGACATGTGACTTTAAAAAGAATTATTTCCATTTACAAAAATATACATTTTTGACTAAAGTAAAACGTACCATTTTAAACAATCATATAGAATGGGTGAAGTGCATTCTTAAGCATGAATTATCGCATAATAATCATAATATTTATGATTAGGGTTTACTATTTAAAAGCACTGCACATTGGTTAACTTCGAAGATCACACTCAAGGTGAGTCCTTCGGCCCCATTTTTAAATGTATTTTAAATTGTTTTGGGGGAAAAGCATGAAATGATTCATTAAAGTATATGATGAGTTAAACGGGATAATATATAATATGAGGGTATAAGTTTGAATCAGTAGTATGGATCTATATACTACTGAAATCTAAATCCCTCTATAATCATTAACCTCGGGGATGAGGCCACAGAATATATTGGTAGATCTATCGGGTTAGAATGGCCCGCTCTCGCGACCAGTCGCACTGGTCAGGTTGTGGCGAGGGAATTTATATGTCTGGATAGTTGTGGGGCAACGACGTGTTTCTTGGTTTGATTATGGGCTTATGACCTAAATAACATAGTACCTAGCTAGTCTATGTGGAATATATTATGCCTTGTTTCATCATATGATTTTTAAAAAAAATGTATGGTTGCAAGATTTCAAAACCCCGAAAGCTCACCAACTTTATGTTGACTTTATTACCCTTCGTGCTTTTCAGGGTTATAGGTGAGCTCGACATGGAATCCGGAATTTTGTCTTTGGAAGGGTCAAACGTTAAGACTTTAAATGTTTTAATTAAAACCATGTTTGTGTAATAAAAGTAGTATTCGTTACTACTAAAAATGTTTTAATGTAGATTAACCAAGTACTTGTATGATATTGACTTTTGGTTTCAATAACTAATGACATTTTAGTATACGTTTGACCATGAAAGTTGGGTCAAGTCCAACTTCCGTTACCACCACGTCACGCGACTTTCCGCTGCGATTTTCGGGGTGTGACAGAAGTTGGTATCAGAGCCAACGGTTATAGTGAACTAGAGAGTATTTTCAAAATCTAGACTATAACCTTTAAAAAGATTATTTGACTCCAAAGACAATTCCGTGTCATAAGCATAATAATAGTCTTATTAAGATTATAATTGTTAATTTTGTGTGCTAGAACTTTGTAAAAATTAATATGTACGCATGCATGCATTTCTCTATTTGTAGATGTCTGATCGAGTTAGCCGAGAGAGAGCACCTGACTTTAGCAGTAGCACCGATGGTTCATCTGAGCCTCTTTCCTCGACACCATGGTATCACCCTACTCAGCCATACTTCGCAGCTACCATGTACCCGGGTATGGAAAACTCGGGGAATGGTTGGATATCTGAGTCCGATGATGAGAGCCCTACCCCACCAGCAGTCGCACTCGAGCCCATTGCTGAGGAGCCAGTTGGCTTGGCCTCAGAGAGTGAGACTCATACTGCTGTGACTCCTGCTGTTTCTATTCCCCTCATGCGGCACCCACCAAAGATTAGGATGGTGTATGAGCGAAGGGAGCGCAGGGAGAAGAGAGAGGTGGTTGAGGATGATGCACCGCCAAGGATTAAGTTGGTGTATGAACGGAGGAAACGCAGAGAGAAGAGAAAAGTGATGGATGATGATGTCATGGAGAGTACGCCCATGCCCAAACGGGCCAGACTTTTAGACGATCAGTGGAGATGGATTATGGATGCCATGAGAGGCTGGGCTTCGAGGGATGGGATTCCTTCCACCTTTGAGGAGGGAGAGTCGTCTTCTGCGCCACACAGGACCACTTTGGATGGTGAGCCCATCGAGCGCGTGATGATTACCCTAGTAGCCCAGTGTGTGCGACTCGAGAAGGAGCTACTGTCTACCAGAAAGAAGATAAGGATTCAAGAGGAGGTGAGTCAAGCTTTGGATGGAAGATTGATGACGATTGAGGAGGAGAGGTTATTGGATGACAGCGCTATGAGCCAGATGCACTTCCGTATAGCAGACCTGGAGACTAGCCTCGCAGAGACTAGGGATCGATTGACCCAGGCAGAGCAGAGGGCAGATGTGGCTGAGACAGCGTTGGTGACAGCTCAGCAGTACGCGATAGTGATGGGAGAGAGAGCGGAGACATCGATGGCCATGGCTACTTTATGTTTGATGATGATTACCTACCTCACGCATGTTGGTAGTGGAACCTTGTTTTAGGATGACTATGAGATTAGCCGGGGTACTTGAACATTATCTTTTTGACCGAGTTATAAACTCGATGATGCATGTAGACTGATTTACTTATGATCTTTTGATAACTAACTCGTATGTATTTGATAACCATGGATGAACTTGACGCTTATGAAAAATTTAAAAGTTATGCCTTGATGATATGTGTTTAATCGCATAAATATTTATTATTGTATGATTATTCAAGAAACCAATTATATAGAATATACCATCATAATAATATAATAACAAGCGTACGTAAACTAAACTTCTTCTTCCCTACCTTCGGAACAGAATTGAATCATGCCACCTGTAACCCGAAACACGTCCTCGAGTGGAAACGTCAATTTACCAACCACCCCAGAGGAACTAGCCCAATTGATAGCTAGACACGTCAAATCAGCTTTAGAACAACATGATGCAAATCTAGTGGCTGGTCAAGTAAGGAGGCAAGAAAATACGGATAATGGCCTTGGAAACGGAGCAGAAATGGTTCAAACGTAGGTTCCGGTATGGGTGCAAACAATGGATCCGGCACGAACGGAAACCCAGGAAGTTCATCAGGTGGACAACCACAAGGGTGTTCATATAAGACATTTCAAGGATGCAATCCAAGAACTTTTACAGGCGCTGAAGGACCATTAGATATAATCCGGTGGATCGAAAGGATGGAGACGGTTATAACGATAAGCAATTGTTCTAACGATCAAAAGGTCAAGTATGCAACCTGTTCCTTCCAAGATGCAGCATTGTCATGGTGGAATTCCCAACGCCAAATTTTGGGCGATACCAACGCATATGAACTTACTTGGGATCAACTAAAGGAGATGCTGCTTAAAGAATATTGCCCACGCAATGAGCTCCAGAAGATTGAGACCGAATTCTGGAATCATACCATGAAAGGAGCTGAGATTCGGACATACACCTCAAGATTCAATGACCTTGCAAGGTTGGTACCTCGAATGGTCACGCCGGAATATGTCCGAATTGAAAGATACATATGGGGATTGGCACCTCAAATAAGGAGCAATGTTACGGCTTCCAAACCTACCACCATCCAAAGTGCAATCGCTATTGCACACACCTTAACCGATGACGCAATACGAAATGGAACCCTGATCAAGAAGGACGATCAAGGAAAGAGTGCGATGGAAATTGAAAGGAAGACGGTTAGAGTGAACCGAAGATTATTTGATGGAAAGAGAAAGTGGTTTGAAAATCCCAAGGGACCAGTAAACAACAGGAAAAATTTCAATCAGAGATCTGAACGGGTTTATGTGGCAACATCGAACAATGGAAGATCAACCAAAGAACCTCAAGGAAAATGTAGCAAATGTGGATATCCCCATACTGGTGATTGTAAAATTTGTGCTCATTGTCATAAGTTTGGACATCTAAGCCAGAATTGTCGGGCAAAACCTGATGGGAGGATGATCAGAAATGATCAAGCTTGCTATGAATGTGGTGTGGTTGGACACTTCAAGAAGGATTGTCCAAGATTGAATGGATCTAGGGCCAGAGGGAGAGCCTTTGAAATGAATGCCAAGGAAGCACAGCAAGAACCGTCAGTAGTCAACGGTACGTTTCTTATCAATAATCATTATGCCTCTATTTTGTTTGACACTGGTGCTGATTTAAGTTTTGTATCCAAAGAGTTTGAACCATCATTGGGAATTAAACCATGTAAGCTAAGAAAGAAGTATATTATTGTGCTAGCTAATGGAAAGAAAATTGAATCCAATGAAGTAATTAGAAATTGCACGACACACCTTAACAATCATTTCTTTAGTATTGACTTATTACCTGTCAATCTGGGAAGTTTTGACGTGGTTATTGGAATGGATTGGCTCTCTCGAAATCATGCTGAAATAGTATGTTTCGAGAAGATCATTCGATTGCCAACTCCTAGTGGAGAACTCTTAATCGTATAAGGAGAAAAGGGAAAACCCTCATTCAAAATTATAAGTGTCATGGAAGCATATGGATACCTGAATGAAGGATATCTTGCCTTTCTGATAAAAGCCACTGACACTAAGAATGAGGAGCGAAGAATTGAAGATATTCCCATTGTACGAGAATACCCAGAGGTATTTCCCGAAGATTTGCCAGGGTTACCTCCACCAAGACAGATCAAATTCCAAATTGATTTGATACCCGGAGCTGCACCAGTAGCACGATCACCATACCGACTAGCACTTTCCGAAATGCAGGAGTTGTCAAAACAACTGCAAGAATTATTAGAAAAGGGGTTCATTCGACCAAGCTTTTCTCCATGGGGAGCACCTGTGCTATTCGTCAAAAAGAAAGACGGATCATTCAGAATGTGTATCGATTATAGAGAATTAAACAAACTCACCATTAAAAATCGATACCCACTACCAAGAATTGATGATTTGTTCGATCAATTGCAAGGATCCAGCTACTACTCGAAGATAGATTTACGGTCCGGATATCACCAACTGTTGATAGCAGAAGAGGATGTCCCGAAAACGGCTTTTACAACACGTTACGGTCATTACGAATTTCTAGTAATGCCGTTTGGATTAACCAACGCACCTGCCATATTCATGGATCTCATGAATAGGATTTGTAAACCCTACTTAGACAAGTTTGTGATAGTATTCATTGATGATATTCTGATATACTCACAATCCAAGGAAGAACATGAGCAACATCTCAGGCTAATCCTAAACGTGTTAAAGAAAGAAAAGCTGTACGCAAAATTCTCAAAATGTGAATTTTGGCTTCGAGAACTTCGATTCCTTGGACACATTATCAACAAGGAGGGTATCCACGTGGATCCAACCAAGATAGAAGCAATTAAGAACTGGGAAGCCCCCAAATCTCCAACAGAAGTGCGACAATTTTTAGGGTTAGCTGGTTACTACCGCAGGTTTATAGAAAATTTCTCAAAGATAGCCCAACCATTGACCCTATTGACCCGTAAGGACAAGAATTATGTATGGGGCGAAGATCAAGAGAAAGCTTTTCAATTACTAAAGCAGAAGTTGTGCAGCGCACCCATACTGTCTCTACCAAATGGAACAGAGGGATTTGTAGTATATTGTGATGCCTCGCGATTAGGTCTTGGGTGTGTATTGATGCAAAAAGATAAAGTCATTGCTTATGCATCAAGACAATTAAAAGTACATGAAAAGAATTACACCACCCATGACCTAGAACTAGGAGCTGTCGTTTTTGCTCTTAAAATATGGAGACATTATTTGTATGGAACCAAATGTGTCATCTATACGGATCATAAGAGTCTGCAACATATTTTTAATCAAAAGGATTTAAATATGAGGCAGCGCCGTTGGGTGGAGCTATTAAATGATTATGACTGCGATATCCGATATCACCCAGGCAAGGCAAATGTTGTGGCAGACGCACTTAGTAGGAAAGAAAGGGAAAAGCCACTACGAGTGCGAGCGTTGAAACTTACCATTTACTCGAACCTTACTGATCAGATCCACAATGCTCAACTCGAAGCATTGAAAGGAGAAAACCTAGAAAGAGAAGGTCTACGAGGGATGGTCAAGGAGTTAACGACAGATTCTGATAAAATGATACGTTTTGCCGAAAGAATGTGGGTTCCTAAGCATGGAGAGTTACGCAAAGTAATTCTTGATGAGGCACACAAAACAAGGTACTCGATTCACCCAGGAATCGACAAAATGTATCATGATGTGAAGGAATTTTTCTGGTGGCCTATCATGAAGGGAGACATAGCTACCTATGTTAACCAATGCATGACCTGCTCTAAAGTAAAGGCAGAATACCAGAAACCATCGGGACTTCTACAACAGCCGGAAATTCCAAAATGGAAATGGGAATGCATTGCCATGGATTTTGTGACAAAATTACCTAGGACAGCAAGTGGTTATGATACCATTTGGGTAATTGTTGATCGACTAACAAAATCTGCACATTTCCTACCAATGAAAGAGACCTACAGTATAAGCAAATTAGCGAGCTTATACATCAAAGAAGTAGTTTCACGCCATGGTGTACCAATGTCAATCATATCAGATAGAGATAGTCGATTCACCTTTAGATTTTGGCAAACTCTACATGAAGCCATGGGTACTCGACTAGATATGAGCACGGCCTATCACCCACAAACTGACGGACAGAGCGAGAGAACCATTCAGACTTTGGAAGATTTATTGAGAGCTTGTGTGATCGACTTTGATGGAAATTGGGATACTCATCTACCACTAGCTGAGTTCTCCTATAATAATAGTTATCACGCCAGCATCAAGGCCGCTCCATTTGAAGCACTGTATGGAAGAAAGTGCCGATCGCCGTTATGTTGGGCCGACATTGGAGAAAGACAATTAACAGGATCAGAAATCATTCAAGAAACAACAGATAAGATTGTTCAGATCCGAAAAAGGCTAGAAATGGCTAATAGTCGGCAAAAGAGTTATGCAGATAACCGGATTTGATTCAGGATCAACATCGTAAATTTCGGGACGAAATTTCTTAAACGAGGGGAGACTGTGACACCCGGTCAAATCAGGTCAACTCTCGAAATCATCCGCAATAATTAAATTATGATTATTTAACGTTTAAGTCTAATTAAACAAAACCTTGCGTTAACATTATCAAACCTAGCAATTGTTTAACAAATTCTTGAATAATTATAACAATAAAAATAATAACAATAAACATAATAATAATAATAATTATAATAATAATAATAATAATAATAATAATAATATGGATGATTAATCATTTTTGCAAATCCAAGAAGGATTTCTAAGTCTTGCATGCAAGACAACACACCTAGTGAGTGTGTTTAAAAACCACACACACAAACACTCTCAACTCTTCATCTCCTCTCTATCACCCCACTCTCACACACACCACCTCCACCACCCATCGGCCGCCCCTCCCCCTCCTCCTCTAGCCGGACACCGCACCACCACTTGCCACCGTCACCATCATCACCGACCGTCGCGACCACCACCCCCACACCCGATATCGTCTACCACCGGCGCCATCACCTACACCCGACACCACCGGCGCCATCACCTGCACCCGACACCACCGCGACCATCACCTACACCCGACACCACCGCGACCATCACCTGCACCCGACACCACCGCGACCACCACTTACACCCGACTCCATCACCACCGTCGCCTTCTTCCGACATCACCACCACCATCGCCTTCTTCCGACATCGCCACCACCGTCGCCCTCATCCGACGTCGCCACCACCGTCGCCCTCATCCGAAACCGCCACCACCACCTTCATCCGATACCGCCACGATTACCACCACCCTCACCGGAAGCCATCACCCCGTCACCCTTATCCGACGCTACCGTGAACCCCCCCCCCTTCCCTTCCTTCACCTTCGACTAACACCAACAATAACCACCCTCATTTGCATTTACATTAGGACACTCTAGTTGGAACTTAGTTTGGACCCGAAGTTTCATCGGGAAATCAAGAATCGAGCTTGCATTGCGTTAAGGGTTCCATCTAGTGTCACCAAAGGTATATTAGATTAGACAATGTATATTTATGTTCATGCATGGATAATCAAGATAAGAAATCTTGATGAACCCTAGTTCACCCATTTAGGTATTGTATGAAATGGTTGTTTTGATGATTTTGTATATAAAATGGCTATTATGATGGTTTGATAAATCTGAAAATGGATAATTAGTGGATGAAACCATGTTATGTTAAGGATTTAGGTGGTAAAAATGTATGTATATATGTGTATGTTATGTATGTATGAAGGCATAATCATGTGGATGGGAAAAAAATGATGAAATATGGTCTTGATAAGAACATTAGAAGAATTTATTGGATGAAGGATTATTATTAACATGATAACTTAGAATAATATGTAGATTAAGGATTTTAGGTGACTTTGATAAGAATATTAATGAAAGATGACTAAGTTGAAGTAAAAGGAATTTGGACATAATTAAAGGACTTTCTTAGATAAAAGTCTACTAAAGAACTTTGAGACTAAGATTTATGGTTAAGAGTAAACAAAAGACCAAGGAGAAACCATGACTACGAACCCGATTAAAACGACGGTCGAAACATCAAAAACATACAAGACTGAGAATAAAGCATACCTTGGACAAGTTATGACTAATAAAAGAAAATATATGTGTATACCTTAAACGACTAATTAGTAAGCTATGTAAGTAAAAGATAATAGATGAATTAATAATCAAATAATTAATAATGAGGAAACTACTTCTTGAATTCTACATGAACTCAGGTAAAAGAAAGCACGATCAGATAATCATTTTAGGAATAATAACCCGAAGTAGAGATGATTGACTCTCTGTTTAAGAAGGTTTTAGACACCCAAGATGATGGTATAATAGGACTTTTAAGTTTATTAGTGACAAGTTAATAAAAATTAATACATATAAGACAGGAATAAGGAAATTGGTGGTTTATAGTCAAGACTTATAATAAAGGACACAAGACATGTGACTTTAAAAAGAATTATTTCCATTTACAAAAATATACATTTTTGACTAAAGTAAAACGTACCATTTTAAACAATCATATAGAATGGGTGAAGTGCATTCTTAAGCATGAATTATCGCATAATAATCATAATATTTATGATTAGGGTTTACTATTTAAAAGCACTGCACATTGGTTAACTTCGAAGATCACACTCAAGGTGAGTCCTTCGGCCCCATTTTTAAATGTATTTTAAATTGTTTTGGGGGAAAAGCATGAAATAATTCATTAAAGTATATGATGAGTTAAACGGGATAATATATAATATGAGGGTATAAGTTTGAATCAGTAGTATGGATCTATATACTACTGAAATCTAAATCCCTCTATAATCATTAACCTCGGGGATGAGGCCACAGAATATATTGGTAGATCTATCGGGTTAGAATGGCCCGCTCTCGCGACCAGTCGCACTGGTCAGGTTGTGGCGAGGGAATTTATATGTCTGGATAGTTGTGGGGCAACGACGTGTTTCTTGGTTTGATTATGGGCTTATGACCTAAATAACATAGTACCTAGCTAGTCTATGTGGAATATATTATGCCTTGTTTCATCATATGATTTTTAAAAAAAAGGTATGTTTGCAAGATTTCAAAACCCCGAAAGCTCACCAACTTTATGTTGACTTTATTACCCTTCGTGCTTTTCAGGGTTATAGGTGAGCTCGACATGGAATCCGGAATTTTGTCTTTGGAAGGGGTCAAACGTTAAGACTTTAAATGTTTTAATTAAAACCATGTTTGTGTAATAAAAGTAGTACTCGTTACTACTAAAAATGTTTTAATGTAGATTAACCAAGTACATGTATGATATTGACTTTTGGTTTCAATAACTAATGACATTTTAGTATACGTTTGACCATGTAAGTTGGGTCAAGTCCAACTTCCGTTACCACCACGTCACGCGACTTTCCGCTGCGATTTTCGGGGTGTGACAGAAAATCAACTAAGAACAACCCGAAACACAAGAAACAAACCTTAAATCTGCACTTCTCTTCTTCCTCTCTCTAAAACTAAGAGAATTCTGCTCTTTCTCTCTCTGAAATCCAATAGAAAGAATAGTACATCAGTTATGGGCGGCCATGCCACCTTTCGTACAAAATATTATTAAACTTTTTGCCCCTTGTACATAAATAACCCCTCTACTTGGGTTATATAGCTTTTCTTTCTTTTTCTTCACCTCTTTAAAATTTCCGAGTGTTACAAGTCCATCCCCTTATAGGTTTCGTCCCCCAAAACCTCTCACTCCTCGAACAGTTGTGGGTAATGCTGTCTCATCTCCTCCTCAGCCTCCCACGTAGACTCGGATCCCTTTCTATGCTTCCATTGTACTCGTACCAAGGGAACCACTTTATTTCGTAACCTCTTCTCTTTTTGATCAATGATTGCCACTGGTTGCTCCAGGTATTTGAGTTGTTTGTCCACCTCAATGTCCCCCAATGGTACAACCATATCTTCATCGGCTAAGCATTTCTTAGATGAGATACATGAAACGTTGGATGAATCCCACTTAATTCATCGGGCAACTCTAACCTATAGGCCACCTCTCCTACTCCACAATGATTCTGAAAGGCGCTATATACCTCGGACTCAACTTCCCCTGCTTTCTGAACCGAATGATACCCTTCCAAGGTGAAACTTTCAGCATAACCTTATCGCCCACCTCGAATTCAATCAGTTTACTTCTCTTGTCTGCATACGAGTTTTGCATATCCTTGGCTGCCTTCATAAAGGCCTTGATCTTTTCCAATTTCTCAGTCGTAGCCTCGATTAGTTTGATGCTCCCTAACTCCTTCTGACCAATATCACCCAAACATACGGGTGTTCTACACCTCCTACTGTGTAGCATCTCATAAGGTGGCATACCAATGCTGGCATGATAGCTGTTATTGTATGAGAATTCAGCTAATGGTAAGTGTTCATCCTAACTTCCTTCGAAATTGATTTTGCATGCTTGGAGCATATCCTCAAGCGTCTAGATAGTTCTCTCTAACTGACCATTCATCTATGGATGATAAGTTGTGCTAATGTGTAACCTCGTCCCCATCGCATCGTGGAATCTCTTCCAAAACATGGATGTAAACCGGGTGTCACGGTCAGACACGATAGACACCAGTACACCATGACAAGTTACAATCTCCTTGATGAATAGATCCGCTAATCTCTTAGACGAATACGTTTCACAGATTGGTAAAAAGTGAGCACTCTTCGTCAGACGGTCAACTATCACCCATATAGCATCATACCCTTTGTTGTACGAGGCAACTTTGTGATAAAGTCCAAGGTAATGTGCTCTCATATCCACTCGGGTATATCCAAAGGTTGGATCTTCCTGTATGGCTTCTGATGTTCCGCCTTCACTTGCAAGCAAGTAAGGTACTTACTCATATACTCCGCTACTTAACGCTTCATACCCGACCGTCAGTAATCTTTCTTCATATCATGGTACATCTTTGTAGCACCAGGATGAATGGAGTATCAAGTCTTATGAGCTTCATCCATGATCTTTCCACGTAGATCCCCATAACGAGGAATCCATATCCGCCCAGATCGGGTTCTAACACCGAGAGTGTTCTCACACAACTCAGCAACTAGACCCTTCATCCTTTCTGAGTTAATCAGGCCTTCTTTCCCACTTCATCCTCAAAGTCCTTGACCTGCTTCATCACATCGGAGGTTATAACCAATTGATAAACCTTAACCCAGATTGGTTCGGGTCTCTCCTTTCGACTAAGGGCATCCACTACCACATTGGCTTTGCCTTGATGGTAATGGATCTCAAAATCATAATCTTTGATAAGCTCCAACCATCTTCTTTGCCTCATATTCAGGTCCTTTTGCTCGAAGAAGTACTTCAAGCTCTTGTGGTCGGTGAAGATGGTGCACTTCGTCCCGTACAAGTAGTGCCTCCAAATCTTCAATGCAAACACCACAACCGCTAGCTCCAAGTCTTGAGTAGGGTAATTAACATCATGGACCTCAACTGTCAGGATGCATAGGCTATAACCTTCCCTCTTTGCATCAACACGCAACCCAATCCTAAATAGGAAGTGTCCGTGTAGACTACCAAGTCTTCGCTTCCTTCAGGTAATGACAAGACTAGAGCTTGTGTCAACCTTGCCTTTAGCTCCTCAAAAGCCTTCTCTTGTTCTTGAACCCATACAAATTTTACATCCTTACGCGTCAACTTGGTCAACTGAGAAGCTATCTTAGAGAAATCTTGGATAAATCTCCTATAATAGCCCGCTAATCCCAAGAAACTACGAATCTCGGTTGGCGTCTTTGGAGACTTCCGTTGCATCACCGCTTCCACCTTTGCCGGGTCTACCATAGTGTCCATATCGCGTACGAAAAGTTGTCTTAGGAATATCCTGCTCCTTCACTTTCAGTTGGTGATAACCAGATCAGAGTTCTATTCTCGAGAACCAACTAGGACCTTGGAGTTGATCAAACAAGTCATCAATCCTCGGTAGTGGATACCGATTCTTCACCGTCAACTTGTTCTACTCACGGTAGTCAATACACATCCTCATACTACTGTCCTTCTTCCTTCAAACAAGACCGAAGCACCCTATGGAGAAATACTCAGTAGAATGAACCCCTTATCAAGTAGCTCTTGTAGTTGGGTCATCAACTCTTTCATCTCAGAGGGAGCTAAACGAAACGACGCCTTAGCAACAGGTTGGGTACCAAGTATCAAGTCAATTTGAAACTCCATCTCACGATCCGGTGGCACACCTGGTAAATCTTCTGGAAACATGTCGGGAAAGTCACACACGACTGGTACGTCAGATAAATGTGGTGCTGACGTGTCCATATCCTTCACGTAAGCCAGGTATGTGCTACATCCACACCTCATGCACTTCCCCGCCAGCGTTATCGAAATCACCTTCGGGACTGTAGTAAAGCGATCACCATAGATCGTCACTGAACTCCTGTCAGGCGCTGTCAATCAGATCATCTTCTTGCGACACATAATATTTGCCTCATAGGCTACTAGCCATTCCATCCCTAGGACTACATCGAACCCGCCTAAGGTCATCACAAACAGTCTAGTAGAAAACCTATGATCTTCTAATTCTATGTCACAGCCTTCTATCAGATCAGAAATCCTGGTAGACTTAGCTATGATAGCTTCTTCATCGAAGGGCTCATCAATCTTGCTACATCTAAAAGGCAACTTAGCATAAAAAGCAGCAAAACTGAAACTCCCATTAGTGCCAAAATCAAATAACACAAAAGCAAGAGTTTGGTTTACTAGAAACGTACCTGACACAATATTAGGGTCTGTCCTATCCTCCTCCCGGGTCATCGTGAATGCTCTAGAGCTCGCCTTCTGCCCTTCATTCCCGGCCTTCTTCTTTGCCCCAGAACTTTCAGTACTTGGCTTCTTGCAGTCCTTACTCAGATGGCCATCTTCACTGCAGTTATAACACCTTATAGCCCCACATTCTCTTGCCACATGGTCGGGTTTCCACATTTTGAAGCAGACATTAAACCCCCACTTACACTCCCCCGAATGCTCTATTCCACACTTACCACACCTCTTCAACCCCACACCGGATGTAGTTACACGCCGGTCATCCACCCTTGCACTCATATTTTTTGGAGTGGCACCACCACGTCCAAACTACTTACCATTCCAATTCTGGTCACCACCACCTTTCTTGCTCACCCTGACCACTGCCACCTCTCTCTCGTCATATAGTCTTCCTGCCAGATCAACCACCGACCTAAAAGTGCTCGGCCAAGCATCAATCATGTGTCTGCGGATATCTGTCGGCAAACCTTGGATGTATCTCTTTATCTTTCGTGACATAAGTGTCACCTAATCTGGCACCAGCCTTGCCATCCCGTTGAACATAGTGGTGTATTGCTGGTGTGTCATGGTTCCCACCTCCAGCTATAGGAACTCCCTCTCAATCTTATCAAGATCCCTGTGGGTATAGAACTCCTCGATCACCAACTTCTTCAGTTCACCCCACTTCATCTTTCCGATAGCGCTGCTACCCTCGGTGTGAACAATATTGTCCCACCAACACAAGGCTGAGTCCACGAACGAGTGGGTAGCAAACTTCACCTTTTGATCCTCCCTACATTCGTTGATCTCCAACATAACCTCCATTTCTCTTACCCATTGGTGAGCAGCAGCAGCGTTACTGTTGCCATCAAAAGTTGGGGGCTTACACCTTTGAAAGGCTCCATAGTTGCAACCACGTGCTGTTTCTTGCACAGCTTCTTCCTCCTCCTCATCACTCAAGACAACCGACTCAGTCTCAGTTTGCTCCCTTTCTCCTCTCTCAAAGGTCCTCTTCTTTTCCTTTTTCTTATCCTCCTTCACAGCCCTAATCATTTCGGTCACCACAAACGAGAGAATTGTCTACATGACCTGGTGAACCTCCTCGACGACAGTCTCCTTCACTGAGCCCCCAGATTAGCACTCACATCACCTCCTTTCGGATGATAGGTCTCGGGCTCTTCAGGTGCCCTTTCAGCATCTTTAGCCCTACCACTTGTGACACGCGGTCCAGCACCACGTCCACCACGACCCCCACCTCGAGAAGTCTTCGAAGATCTACCACCAGCCATCCTCTAAACACACTAGAAGATTCAAAAACCAACATGGTCATTCAAGGTAAGAGCTCAGTTTATGTGAAGAATAGTAAGTCCCTAATAATAGTGGTCAGTTGTGATTAGCCACTTACTTTACTCTTCATACCCCAAGCATTTCGTATCCTGACTACATCAGTATCTAAATCTACTAAGAGCACATAAATCAAATAACATGCGCACGTAATACCGGTTAACATTATAGAAAATACCTGATGGCACGTAGCTACTTGCATCCTTCCATTTGGTCCCATTCTCAATTTAAGTTTAGGTTTTTTAGAACAATTACCTATTTCTCTTAAACTTTGGCTCTGATATCAACTTGTAAGGCCCCGTTCCCGGAACGCTTACAGTTGGATCACACAAAATACTTAAACACATTAACAATTACTAAAAAAACATTTGCAGTGGAATAATTTAACAAAAACCTTTTCATGCATTAATAATTACTTTTGCAAAATAATACAACGGTGTTAAATTTACAAAATATCGTAGTTGAAATACAACACAAAAATATCAATTCTGCATAAAATGGATGCCAGTCTTTATTCGCCAAGTAGCTTCACCCTGGTGCCATCCCCAACAACCATTACCTGCCAACTGAAAATGCATAAAAATCTGCGTTGCTGAGTGGGTTCTAGTTTTATAAAAATATTTCACCTTCCATTCATTAGAATATTGTCTTTATTTTCGCATGTGATCATACATCATATATACACATAGATAATATCATTATTATCTTCATCATTATTTGTTTTCGTACGCATAGCACATTTCGTGCATTTCGCAATTTACATTATCTTTCACATCTATCCAGATCCTGTCATATGCTAAACCCCCCTCTTGGGCACAAAGCCATCTCATCTAGGGTTAAGCGACAATGACCCCATATCACACATATGGAACAGTCACCAAGACTGACTCCCCCTGTGTGTGAACCCTCATGGGTTAGCCAAGATCGCACACTATAAAACACACAGTTGAGCTAACAACTCTCATGGAGTTGTGAACCTCCTTACATTTCGCTTCGTTAATATAATACTTTACGTTCATAACCATAATCACACCACGTAAAGCCACGTAATAATAATACGTAATAAAGAACATAAAGAAACAAGCCATAAACATATATAATATCATCAAACATCAACACCGAAAACATCCCAAGTCATAGCCTAAAAATCCATCTTTCCGAAATTGCAGAAAATTTTCTAAGTCCTTAGGCGCAGGGGCACTATGCAGGCGCATGGCCACTATGCGGGTTCATGACTGCTTAGGCGCATGGGAACACTTAGGCGCATGGGTAGTTTCTAGGTGCTTGAGTACTATGCAGGCGCATGAGCACTATGCAGGCGAATGAGCACTATACGGGCGCATGAGTACTTAGGCGTATGGGAAAAGTGGGCGCATGGGCACTAATTGGGCGCATGACCAACACTTAGGCGTATAAGCAAATTCTAGGCGTATGGGAACTATGCAGGCGTATGAGACGACTTTGGTGCATGGGTACTTAGGCGTTTGGGCAGTTGGGCGCATGGGCAATTGTTATCTAACTAACATCATTATCAGACCCAAATCATCATCTGAACATGTTTCAAGCCTAGTTTATAGCATACAAAGCATCATAACAAGCATAAAACATGAGCATGACCAAAATCATCCCGAACCTACCCCTACCCAACCAGGAACACACATACATACGGGTACATACCCAACATTAATAAAAACATTATAACATGCATTCTCAGCCCCAAAACAAGTTAAAATATTTAAAACCGAGGATCTAGAACTCACCTCTTGCAATCCTTCGAGTAAGACTTCTTCAAACCCGAGAGCTCTATAAGTTCAAACACCTAAAACCCACCAAAAACACACAACTGAACATACAAAAATACATAAGCACATAACGGAGGCCGAAAATCAGCCAAGAACAACCCAAACCTCAAGAAACTAACTTTAAATATGCACTTCTCTTCTTCCTCTCTCTAATACCAAGAGAATTATGCTCTTTCTCTCTCTGAAATCCGATGGAAAGAATAGTACAGGGGTTATGGGCTGCCATGCCACCTTTTGTACAAAATATTATTAAACTTTTTGCCCCTTGTACATAATTAACTCCTCAACTTAGGTTATATAGCTTTTCTTTCATTTTCTTCACCTCTTTCACATTTCCGGGTGTTACAGATGAAGAGGTGTTGCAAGTGCGGAAAGGAGCATTCGGGGGAGTGTAAGTGGGGATTTAACGTTTGGTTCAATTGTGAAAAGCCCGGTCACGTGGCAAGAGAGTGTGGGGCTGTAAGGTGTTCTAACTGCGGTGAAGAGGGCCATCTAAGTAGGGACTGCAAGAAGCTGAGGCTGAAAGTTCTGGGGCAAAAAAGAAGGCCGAGAATGAATGGCAGAAGACGAGCGCCAGAGCATTCACGATGACCCGAGAAGAGGCTATGACGGACCCCGATGTTATGTCAGGTACGTTTCTAGTAAACCAAACTCTTGCTTCTGTGTAATTTGATTCTGGTTCTAGTAGGAGTTTCATTTCTACTACTTTTTGTGCTAATTTTCCTGCTAGAAGTAGAAGCATTGATAAGCCCTACGATGTAGAAACTGCCATAGGTAAGTCTACCAGGATATCTGATCTGATAGAAGGTTGTGACATAGAATTAGAAGGTCATAGTTTTATTGCTAGACTGCGTGTGATGACCTTAGTCGGGTTTGATGTAGTCCTAGGGATGGACTGGCTAGTAGCCTATGAGGCAAATATTGTGTGTCGCAAGAAGATGATCCAATTGACATCGCCTGATGGGAGTTCAGGGACGATCTACGGTGATCGAGTTACTCGATCCCCGTGATTTCAATGGAGGTGGCGGGGAAGTGCATGAGGCGTGGATGCAGCGCTTACCTGGCTTATGTGAAGGATGTGGACACGTCAATACCACAATTTTCTGATGTAACAGTTGTGTGCGATTTCCCGGACGTGTTCCTAGAAGATTTATCAGGTGTGCCACTGGACCGCAGGATTGAGTTCCAAATCGATCTAATACCTGATGCCCAACCTGTTTCTAAGGCACTGTACCAATTAGCTCCATCTGAGATGAAGAAACTGATGGTTCAATTGCAAGAATTGTTGGATATAGGATTTATTCGATTGAGTATCTCTCCCTGGGGTGCTCCGGTTTTATTTGTGAAAAAGAAGGATGGTAGCATGAGGATGTGTATTGACTACCGCGAGTTAAACAAGTTGACGGTGAAGAATTGGTGATTGATGACTTGTTTGATCAGCTTCAAGGTGCTAGTTGGTTCCGAGAATAGATCTTCGATCTGGCTATCACCAACCAAATGTTAAGGAGCAGGATATTCTTAAAACAGCTTTTCGTACGCATTGTGGACACTACGAGTTCCTTGTAATGTCTTTTGGTTTAACCAACGCGCTAGCTGTTTTTATGAATCTGATGAATCGAGTATGTCGGCATATGTTGGATAAATTAGTGATTGTGTTTATTGAAGACATATTGATTTATTTGAAGCGCAACGAGGAGCATGCCGGCCACATTCGGGATGTGTTGGAGACGCTTAAAAAGGAGAAATTTTATGCTAAGTTCTCCAAGTGCGCGTTCTGGTTGCGGGAAGTTTAGTTTTTAGGTCACGTGGTGAAACCCGAGGGAATTATGGTTGACCCGGCTAAAGTGGAGGCGGTGATGCAATGGAAGCCTCCAAAGATGCCATCCGAGATTCGTAGGTTCTTGGGATTGGCGGGCTATTATAGGAGATTCTTCCAAGACTTTTCAAAGATAGCTTCTCTATTGACCATGTTGACCCGTAAGCACGCGAAGTTTGTATGGGGTCAAGAACAAGGTAAGGCTTTTAAGGAGTTCAAGAAGAAACTGAGACAAGCTCCAGTTTTGTCATTACCTGAAGGAGGCGAAGATTAGGTAGTCTATTCAGATGCTTCTTATTTGGGATTGGGTTGCGTGTTGATGCAACGACGAAAGGTTATAGCTTCTGCATCCTGACAGCTAAAGATCCATGAGGTTAATTACCCTACTCATGACTTGGAGCTAGCGGCTGTGGTCTTTGCATTAAAGATTTGGAGTCACTACTTGTATGGGATGATGTGCACTATCTGCACCGACCATAAGAGCTTGAAGTAATTCTTCGAGCAAAAGGACCTAAACATGAGGCAAAGGAGATGGTTGGAGCTTATATATCATTATGATTGTGAAATCCATTACCATCCGGGCAAAGCAAACGTGGTGGGGATGCCCTTAGCTGAAAGGAGAGACCCGAACCAATCAGGATGAAGGCTTATCAATTGGTTATGACTTCCGATGTGATGAAGTAGGTTAAGGAGTTTTAGGATGAAGTGCTGAAGGAAGACCGGATTAACTCCGAAAGGATGAAAGGTCAAGTCACAGAGTTGATGAGAACACTCTCGGTGTTAGAACCCGATCTGGGCGGATGTGGATTCCTTGTTATGGGGATCTACGTGGAATGATCATGGATGAGGCTCATAAGACCTGATACTCCATTCATCCCAGTGCTACAAAGATGTATCATGACATGAAGAATGATTATTGGTGGTCGGGTATGAAGCGTGAGGTAATGTGAGTAAGTGCCTTACTTCCGTGGAAGTGAAGGCGGTGCATCAGAAGCCATATGGGAAGATCCAACTTTTGGATATACCTGAGTTGAAATGGGAGCACATTACCATGGACTTTATTACGAAGCTACCACGTATAGCAAGGGGGTACGATGCCATATGGGTGGTAGTTTACCTTCTTACGAAGAGTGCCCCCTTTCTGCCGATCCGTGAAACGTATTCGTCTGAGAGGTTACCGGATCTATTCATCAAGGAGACTGTAACTCATCATGGCCTACTGGTGTCTATTGTGTTTGATCGTGACACCTGGTTTGCATCAAAGTTTTTGAAGAGATTTCATGTGATGGGGACGAGGTTACACAATAGCATGGCTTATCATCCACAGACGGATGATCAGTCAGAGAGAACTATCCAGACGCTTGAGGATATGCTCCGAGCATGCGTCATTGATTTTGGAGGAAGTTGGGATGAACACTTACCATTAGCTGAATTCTTATACAATAACAGCTATCATGCCAGCATTGGTACGCCACCCTATGAGATGCTATATGGTAGGAGGTGTAGAACGCCCGTATGTTGGGGTGACACTGGTCAGAAGGAGTTAGGGAGCATCGAGGCGACTGAGGCTATGACGAGAAATTGGATAAGATCAAGTCCTTTATGAAAGCAGCAAATGATAGGCAAAAGTCGTATGCTGACAAGACACATAGACCCATTGAATTCAAGGTGGGCGATAAGGTTATGCTGAAGGTCTCACCTTGGAAGGGTATCATTCGGTATAAAAAGCGGGGTAAGTTGAGCCCAGGTATATAGGGCCTTTTCCGGATCATTGCTCGAGTAGGAGAGGTGGCCTACAGGTTGGAGCTACCCGATGAGTTAAGTGGAATTTATCCAACGTTCCATGTATCTCATCTGAGAAAGTGCTTAGCTGATGAAGATATGGTTGTACAACTGGTGGACGTTGAGGTAGACGAGCGACTAAATTACGTGGAGCAACCAATGGCAATCGTTGATGGAAAGGAGAAGAGGTTACGGAATAAAGTGGTTCCCTTGGTGCGAGTATAGTGGAAGCATAGAAAGGGATCTGAGCCTACGTGGGAGACTGAAGAAGAGATGAGACAACATTACCCACAATTGTTTGAGGAGTAACAGGTTTCGGGGATGAAACCTATACAAGGGGGGTGGACTTGTAACACCCGGAAATTTAAAAGAAGTGAAAAAATGAAGAAAAAGAAAGAAAAGCAAAATAACCCAATTTTATATTATTTTATACAAAAAGGTGGCATGGCCGCCCACCCCATGTACCATCACCTTTTGTTCGGTTTTTAGAGAGAGAAAGCATAGAACTCTCTCGTGTTTTAGAGATAAGAAGAAGAAGAAGTGTTTTTCAAGTTAGTTTTTGATGTTTTGGGTTGTTCTTGGCTAATTTTCAGCCTCGGGTATGTGCTTATGTATTTGTATGTGTTTGGTTGTGTGTTTTTGGTGTTTTTAGGTGTTTGAACTCTTAAGCATTCAGGTTTGAAGAAGTCTTACTTGAAAGTTGCAAGAGTTGAGTTCTAGATCCCTGATTTTAATGGTTTTTACTTGTTTTGGGGCTGGAAATGCATGTTATAACGTTTTTATTAATGTTAGGTGTGTAACCGTATGCTTGTGTGTGCGCCTTGTTGGGTGGGTGTATGTTTGGGGGTGATTTTGATTATGTCATGTTTTATGCTTGTTTATGATGCTTAGTATGTTAGAAATGAGGTTAAGAACATGTCAGAATAAAGATTTGGGCCTGAAAATGGTTTAAGTGGAATTTTAGTTGTTCATGCCCCAAAATAGTACTCATGCGCGTAGAATTATGCCCAAGTGCCGAAGTGTTGTCATGTGCCCAAGTCTTCCCAAACGCCTAAGTGCCCATGCGCCTAAGTCAGGGTCATGCTCATGCATAGTACTCATGCGCCTAGAATTATGCCCGGGCGCCTAAGTGTTGTCATGTGCCTAAGTCTGCCCAAACGCCTAAGTGCCCATGCGCCTAAGTCAGGCTCATACGCCTGTATAATTCTCATGCGCCTAGAATTTGCCCAGACGCCTAAGTGTAGGCCATGCACCCACATAGTGCTCATACGCCTGCATAGTGCCCATGCGCCTAAGTTTGCCCATGCGCCTAAGTGTTCCCATGCGCCTGCATAGTGCCCATGCGCCCAAAGGACTTTGAAAATATTCTGAAAATTTTTGGAAGAAAAGGTATTTTAGGCCAAGACTTGGAATGTTTTTGGTGATGTTGTATGATGATGTTGTGCATGTTTATGGCCTGTTTCTTTATGTTCCTTATTACGTATTATTATTACATGGCTTTACGTGGTGTGATTATGCTAATAAACGTAAACTATTATCTTAACGAAGCGAAAGATTTAAGATAATGAAAGTGGAACATAACAAATGAACGAATGAAAGTCTTATAAGCAAATGTAAGGAGGTTCATAACTCCATGAGAGTTGTTAGCTCAACTGTGTGTTTTATAGCGTGCGATCTTGGCTAACCCATGACAGTTCACACACAGGGGGAGTCAGTCTTGGTGACCGCTTTATACGTGCGATATGGGATCCTTGTCGCTTAACCCTAGATGAGATGGCTTTGTTCCCAAGAGGGGTTTTAGCATATTACAGGATCTAGATAGAAGTGAAAGATAACGATGAATGTACGAAACGTACGATGCGTACGAAACGAATGATGATGAAGATAATAATGTTAATACCTTGATGTATGTATGATGTATGATCATGTGTGAAAGTAAAGAGAATGTTTTAACTAATGAAAGGTAATGCATTTTTATAAAATAGAACTCACTCAGCAACGCTGACTTTTATGCATTTTTAGTTGGTAGGTAAATGTTGCTGAGGATGGCATGAGGGTGAAGCTACTTGGCGAATAAAGACTG